>MCFE01000443.1:0-73789 GCA_002104905.1 Basidiobolus meristosporus CBS 931.73 | reverse complement strand
TTTAGGATCTGGATCCCAAGATTTTCTGAGATAGCAGAACCAATTTACCAACTACAGAGAAAGAACACCCCATTTATCTGGGGAGAAGAGCAAGAAGAAGCCATGCAATTACTGAAAGAGGCCTTAGTATCTCCACCAGTTCTGAGACCTCTTGACTATCAAAACACTGAATGCCCACCTATTTTGACAGTGGATGCAAGCCCCATAGGAGCTGGAGCACTACTTGGACAAGATGATGAAGATGGCAACCGCTATGCCTGCAGATATGAGAGCTGCCTATTCTCTCCTAGAGAACAAAGATACTCACAGATTAAGAGAGAACTACTAGGAGTTGTGAAGATGCTGAGGAAACTGAAGTCACAACTCTACATGACACATTTTATCCTGGAGACAGATGCCAAGCCACTGATAGGAATGATCAACAAGCCTGACCTACCTGATGATGCCACAAACCAATGGATGGCATGGCTGAAAATGTTTGACTTTGAGGTCAAACATATCCCTGGCAAGACAAATGTTGTGGCTGATGCACTCTCCAGGAAGGGACCACAATTATTTGAAGACTTGGACCCTCACTTTGATGATATTATTGATGCAGAGATCCGACAGATTGCCATCAATGACCAAGAGAGAACTACCTGGAGTCTGATCAAGGAATATCTAAGGACACTTAAGAAACCTAGTTGGATGGATATTCAGGAGTTTAGAAAACTCAGGAAGAAGGCACACCACTACTATCTTAAAGATGATCTTCTCTTTAAGCGAGTGAAACCTGGACTTATGCCAAGAAGAGTAGTCACTACCCCTCAAGAGCAACTGAACATCATGACAAGTATCCACCAAGGAGAACCAGGAGGACATAGAGGACGAGAAGCCACATACAATACTACAGCTCAGAGGTACTACTGGGAAAACATGTACTATGATATCCAACACTTTGTTGAGTCATGTGTAGCCTGCCAGAAGAGATCCTCAAAGCGTTATGAAGAACCACTGCATCCTACTTACACAATCTGTCTATGGCAAAAGGTTGGTATTGACCTTGTCCGCATGCCAACAGCTGGATCAAAAAAGTACCTGATTGTTGCTAGAGATGACCTTAGTGGATGGGCAGAGGCTCAAGCCTTGCCCAACAACAAGAGCCATACCATATGGAGATTTATACTTGAAGACATCATCTGCAGATTTGGCTGCATCCAACAGTTTGTTGCTGACAGAGGAGAGATGACATCCCAAATGATCCAGGAGTTGTGCTCAAAGTACAAGATACACATAGCTTTCACAACAGCTTACCACCCTCAAGCCAATGGAATGATAGAGAGAGGACATGGACCATTGGTGAACTCTCTTGTCAAGGCCTGTGAGAATAACACAACACTGTGGCCACAGCAATTACATCTTGCACTCTGGGCAGATAGAATTACTACCAAGAGAACAACTGGATTATCGCCATTCAAGCTACTCTATGGACATGACTGCATACTACCAGTTGAGTTAAACACAGTCACTTGGAACTCATTGAATTGGAGATCCAATATGCAGACTGAAGACCTCCTTGCAACTCGCATACAGCAACTTGATCACCATGACTTGAATATTAGCAGAGCTGCTGAACAACTTAAGGACACACGACTAAAGAACAAGGTGCCCTTTGACAAATCACACCCAACAAGGCCAAAACCACTATCACTAGGAGACCCAGTATTACTCTATGATTCTACCTTGGACAAGCAATGGAGTCGGAAGTTTGACAACAAATGGACTGGCCCCTACCTCATTTCCAAAGTGATTGGAAATGGAAGTTATTACATATCTGAGCTTGACAACACCCAGTTGAGAGCACCAGTTGCTGGAAATCGACTTAAGTTATTCAAGCATAGGAATTTTGCACATCAAGATTAGTTTGCTTTGACCCAAGTTCAAAGCTGAGAGGGGGGTGGATGTAGTGGGGTGACAGTGACACCCACTGACAGATGTGCTCATTCCCTTATTTTCTACTTCCCTATATCTCTACTACACTTATTTTAGTTTTATCCCATTTGTCTTACCCAATCAGTACTATCTCATAAGCCGGTTGACTATCACACCTGCTTACCTTATTGCATAAGTTACCCCTCACTTTATGTAAGATTACTAGCTATAAGTACTTCTATATTAGGCAAGTACCCGCGCCAGTACCCGTGACACATGATCAGCCTGTGTCACCATCCCTACCATTTCCATACCATACATGGTATCCCCATGTTACACAGGTTTCAGAATACTGATTCCTGATTGGTTGGATGTGCTGTGCCTCTTAGAACCTTGCGGCACCTACTTAGAACATTCTTAGGTCATTCTGATGTCATTAAGATTTCTATTGATATCCGGAACCTTCTGGAACACCATGATTAGTAATCACTTAGCCAGTAAGAAAAGTATATAAGGGAGGCTATCCCTCAACAATAAATCATCATCCCTTTTATCAATATACCAACTTGTTGATTAGTGTGATCACTGCTACCTGCTGCTACCTGAACTTCTAACCCTAGACCACAGGACACTCCCAGGAAACCGCGCTGACAGCCAACTGACCTTGGAGGCACTACTTGTGAGGAATACTCAGAGTAGGTATCTTTTATTATATTTGACTCTTTCCCAAGTTTGTTCTTGTACAGGCAAAGATACTTTTCTGTCTTTGTAACTATTGACCAAAGCTGCATTCTTATCAAGTCCCTGCTGGTGGAGTTTACAGTTGTTTTGACTTTGGAAGCTTTAGTACATTGTCATCTCAAAGGACGCTGAACCCAGCACATACTTTTGTTAAGACGCCAACCAAGTTGGGGATTGTAGCTCAATAGTTTTCCCTTGACAAGCTTGTGGCTTTATTCCCCTTCACATTAGATTAGAGACAGAACCCAAGTATTCCTAGCAAGCTTTTGCCAGAGGTTATTGCACCCAGTGAACACCCCACACACAAAACACTTGAGAAGTGTTGGACGTATCTCTCCCTTGGACTTATACACCAACACAACGGAATATGTCATTCATGAGGTGTTGAAACACAGCAGGGGCATTGGTGAGGCCAAATGGCATTACTTTGTACTCAAAGTGACCATATCTTGTGCGAAAGGCAGTTTTCCATTCATCACCAGGCTTGATTCTGACAAGATTGTAAGCTCCTCTCAAGTCTATCTTGGTGAAGACTTGGGCAGCAGATAGCTGATCCAACAGTGTGTTGATCAGGGGCAAGGGGTAGCGGTTCTTGACTGTGATCTTATTCAAAGCACGGTAGTCCACACACATTCTGAGGGTGCCATCCTTCTTCTTGACAAAGAGGATTGGGGCTCCAGCAGGTGATTTGGAGTGCTGAATAAAACCCTTCTGGAGGTTTTCTTGAATATAACCTTGAAGTTCTTTCAACTCCGGCTGGGAGAGGTTATATATTGGGCCAAATGGAGGGACTTTTCCATCTTCAAGGTCAATAGGGCAGTCATAAGGCCGATGGTCAGGGAGGAGTTCTGCTTTCTTCCTGTCAAAGACATGGGCAAACTCTTGGTACTTGGCTGGTATAGTTGCTGAGGGGGCTCCTTCAGCTGGCAAGGTATCTTGGGCTGTTGAACTGTTGGCAACCGTCTTTTCACGGTTATCAGGGTCTGGAGATTTCATGGAGTTGACTTGGTGGGATCTGGTGAATGACAGGATCTTGGATTTCCAATCAATACTTGGATTGTGGTAGCTCAACCATGAGCTTCCAAGCACAATAGGATAGTGTGGTGAGTTGATGATGTTGAAGGCGATTCTTTCTTGGTGGGCAGTACTGGACAGCTGGAGTAAGCATGTTTCATGGGTAACAGCACCAGAGGAGAGTGATCTTCCATCAATAACTTCTACTTGGACTGGACAGGATTTTAAGGTAACAGGAATAGAGTGCTTCTGGACAAAGGCTTGGTCAATGAAACAGGATGAAGCACCGGAATCAATCAGGGCTAGGGCTGGGACAGGACTGGAGTCAGGGATCTGGATTTTGACAGGCATTCTCAAGGACTGGATAGATTTTGTGGCAAAGGAAGATGCTTGGATATGCTGGATTTTCATGGGTGGGTCCAGTTGCAAGCCTGTCAGTGCAACTGGACATTGGAGTTTCCCGACAGATCTGGATCAGGTTGGTTGCTGGAGGACTGCATCAGCTTGAAGCTGGACTTCTTGTTGGGGCAGGACTTGGCAAAGTGACCTGGTTGGCCGCAGTATAGACAGAGGTTGGCTTGTTGACGTCTGGACTTTTCACTCTTTGATAGTTTCTTGTATTTGGCACTATCAATCTGCATAGGATCTTCTGGAGTGACTTGGGGAGCAGGAGGGGCTGGGACTGCAACAGGAATGTGTCTTTGATGGTTCTTTTGCTTCTTCTGGAATAGTCTGTTATCACACCGGATTGCTTGGTGCATAGCTTCAACCAATGTATCTGGATCTGGGAGTGTGAGTAGCAGATCACAAACTTCATCATTGAGGCCATCTTGGAATTGGCTTATCAAGACTGCTTGACCCCAGGAGCTGAGGTCACTGGAGAGTTGTCAGAATTCTGAGGCATATACTGATGCTGGTTTGTTCCCTTGCTTGAGGGTCTTGATCTTGTTGGCAGCAGTTCTGGCTTGGTCAAGATTACCAAACGTTAGCTCCATTTCTGTGAGAAAAGCTTGGTAGTCTCTGAGTAGGGGAGAGTTGGTCTCCACTAATGGGGAGAACCACTTGAGAGCTGTACCAGTAAGCAGGTTGGAGATGAAACCAACTTTGGCCTGGTCAGTGGTGTACCGGTTGGGCTGGAGTGCAAGATTGTTCTTCACCATGTTGATGAAGCCACGGAATTTATTCTGAGAGCCATTGAACTTGGTAGCAGGAGTATACTTGGGTTCTTGGTAGACTGGGACATGGCTAGTTTGCTGGACACTTTGGTTCTGGAACTGAGCAAGAGTGTTTCTGAGGTCTGCATGGTCTTGCTGCAGTTGGGTAAAGGCAGCCATGAGCTGGGCAAAGTTCAGCTCTAGGTTGGACATGGTAGCAGAGGAAGGCGGATGAACTTGCAAGGAATACTGGAATATACTAAACTAGATTGTGGGTTTGTAAAGCCACTAGTATGTCAAGAATACAACTATTGAGCCACAATCCCCAACTTAAATAAGTTAGCGTCACTTCAGAAGGTACTGGTTTCAACATCCTTTGATAGAGTATTGTACTAAAGCTTCCAATACTGTAACAACTGTAAACTCCACCAGCAGGGTAATAAAGTGAATGCAGCTTTGATCAATAGTTTTACAAAGATAAAGTATCTTTGCCTTTATAGGACAAGACTAGGGAAAAATGATGGGTGATACTTACGGTAAGTATTCCTTTTACAAGTTTTCTTTGAACTTTGGGCAGAAGGCAGGGATCCACAGGTAAGTCAGGAGAGTCTGATAAAACTGTTATGAATAGACACAAGGCAGGAGGAAAAGCTAGGCACGGCAGAAAAGGACTTAGGTGTGGACCATCAAGGCAAGGCAGGATTCAAGGCAAGGCTGTTTATTCAAGACCTGTGTTTATCAGACTGAGGAATACTTAAGGGGGGATAGGACTATATATACTTTTTGGCTATACTGATGCCAAGAGATATTAGCTAATACTAATGGGGTTGTGGGGTGAGGCACAGCAATGGTGCTGGGGATAATGACATAGATGACACGGCACTGAGACAGGATGGGGAAATGGATTGGGTCACCTGATCATGTGACTAAGTCATGTGACCTGGTATTTCCATATATGGTACTGGACTATGAAAAATACAATGGAAAGCTTCCATGGAATGTTCCATTGTGTAACAATGGTTTGGAATGGTCAGGAACTTTCTGGAAGGTGGTAGAAGGTTCCAGAAGGAATCTCTTAGAAATTGAGCTAGGAAGCCAAAACTTGGCATGGGTGTTCATGGTTGTCATGTGATCATGACACAGAGTGCGTTGTCATGCCTACTTCCAGCAAATGGCCCACTAAACCAGATGATGTTACCCTCAATGTCAGACAGTGCTTGAAACTTCACACAGTGTGCCTTGTACTTGCCAGAATAAAAGTGCCTCTGCCCTCCAGAAGGTCTGTTAATCCTCACTGGGAAGGTATCCAAAATACTCCTTATATGGAACCTGTTGCTGAACACTCTGGGATATGGAAGTCTATTGGAGCTTCTGAACCTAGTATTCCAAGCTTGCTCTAAGTCATTCATACCCTCTGCAAGGTGGTTCTCCATTGCTGTCAGCTGGGAATGAAAGCTTCTAGGACTTTTGTTGCCATGGATGGTGGGATGAAACCTTGTAGGGCAATAGTTCTTGTAATAGCAGAGAAGCTTAACAAGGGATCTCCTTGAGTAGATTGGGGTTGATGGTCCACCGTACTTGGTATAGATCTCCTCCAGTTTGTCAAAAGTAAATCCAGTAGTAGTGATGGGATTGATGAGAAAAGACCATTCAGATGAGTAAGTCATATTAAAATTGATGGATGATTGTATGGAGGCGGTTTGAATCGATTTGGTGCAATCTGCATTATTTATCTGATTTTTAACACATTTTGGTTAAATCTCCATCAATTGCCATGTATCCCATCATTATGTCGCAAAAATCATCCGCAAACAATGCCTTGGTACTTTTATTGATGGTTTAATCATAGGTCTATAATCAAATAGGAAATCTGCGATTGATGTGATCTGATCCGTGTCAACGCGATCCAAGATGCATCATGCATAATATATGGAAAATTCAACAATCACTTTGGTTTTCATATATATTTCATATAAGACCAGGTTGATACCAATATACTGCTGTATAAGTATCCAAATCCGTTGCTATGGTCCCCATACCAAGCCTCAACTCATCTTTAGTACAACCCAGACAAAACCCATCCCCCAGCTCACAAGCGCGGTCCGGACTGGAAAAGTCGATGTTGGATCCGTTTGAGTTCTCGCCAAATGATTTTAGTATGGCCCAAGTGTCTATGATGAGCCTTCATACAGATATTTGGGCACTACTGATTAATCTAGCAGAACTAGATACCTTGGAGAGCTGACAAAGATGGAAGAATCTGAGTAGAAAGCTGTGGCATGAGTTCTACATCAAGATGCCAGCCAATGTATGTAAAAAGATATATAACCAGACAAGTATTGAAATCAAGAATGAGCTGAGAGTGAGGGGATTTGACAAAGAAGCCGTGCGGGAACAATTTCGCGCGCAATTTGCGCAGTACGGGCCGGATGCGTCCGTTTGTGCCTCAACTTTGGGAACCAAAGAGATTTTGAATGAGTTTTTGCCTCAAATGACTAATGTACTACGTGATATATTAGTAGAGCTAAGTGGCTTCTGAGAGCAATATACACAGGACTCATCCAGGCAACAGCTCCAAAGTATCAGACAGAGGGTAAGTGAATACCTTGAGGAATCAGATGGTGAGCTTCAGGAGGAAGAATACAGACCACGAGCAACATTGTCCAGATTGTGCCAGCACACCTTGCTGGATTCCCTACCATCTCTTGCAACCACAGCATGCCGGCACACGTCAGTCCAGAGTACGCCAACACCCTTTGCCAGAACGCCCCGAGTTGAGTCAATGCGCATTGAGTCAACCCGCGTTGGGTCAACGCGCGCGCTTCAGAGCAAAACTACAAGAACTCGCCAAACTGCTCATTTAGACACAAGTCCATTGGAGCGGACCAAGTCACGTCAACATGCGGCATCACATCAAACTCAGCCAAGGGCCATCTCAACGCGTCAAGGCGCGCCTGCGCATGCCTTCTTGCCTGACCATCAGCGAGTTACTTCTGGTGAACTGACTGATGATGACCAACATGAAGTGCCTCAACCACCGGAGCCCTTGGCAAGTAAAAGAACGCATCAGCGCGTGGCACTACAGGTTGGTTCAGTTGGTTTAGTCGGAGCAATTCAGCACGGCCAAGCTGCAGCATTGCACTCATCAACTAGGAGGCAAAATACTGACTACGAATACACAAGTAGCCAAGATGATAGTCAGCCAGGAAGCAGTATAGGTGTGCAAAGTGAGTCACTACCAAATGCTTCAGTAGTAATCCCTGTGAGAAAAAAACCCAGGAGAAGATGATGCGATTGCTTTGAATTGCTCACATTTGTAATGATCCCGACAACCCTTTTTTTTTGCGATCCAAATCAAGCCATTGCAAATCAGTGATCATCAAATTTTTGATACAAGTAATATCAAGGTTGTCTCACATTTGAGACAGAACCCCTATAAATAAACACCCTGCATATATATATGTCATCTGTACTACCAGTGCAGCTATTGGATCTGTTTTGCACCTACACAATTGCTTGCGTGCTAGCTATGACACCTTGTCCAATCACTAGGATCAGGCATTTACTTGCTCAATGGGCAAAATGGGATATTTAATGGCAAATCAGGTAGCTTTTTCAGTAGTCAATGAGCCAATTGGGGGCTGCCAGCTTCAGGATACTTTTGGACCAATTAACCACTGAGATACCGTCCAATTGGAGTGAGGGTAACCAAAATGGTAAGTATCAGTGTAGTTTATAGTGTGATACACATTTATTTCCATTTACATTAAAGAAACATATCCAAATACCGGATTTTACCTGCTATTATAGCGGTATCCAATTGCGCACGTGATGCAAACATTACAAGTTGGCACAATCATCCGCGCCAACCTCATTGTGTCAGATTGTGCCATAGTGTGCGAGATCGTCCCACATAGTGCAAAATCATCCAAGAACAATCCTGACTTCTGGTAGCTATAATATTGCGCCCAATTGTTCTTTGCAACCGCAGATTGCACCGTGCGCCCTGGCACGGTATGATGGAACAAGTCTATTGACAAAGAGACCAGCAGTTTAGACCGAGAGGTTACTGCACCCATCAGACACCTCACACACCTTGAGTTGTGTAGCTTCTCCCAGGAGTACCTCTACACCACCACACTGGCCAGTTGATACTTCTACAGCAGCACCTGGCCATCTTTGTCACCTTGCATAAACTGAGTCAGGTGAGTTTATGACACCTTTAGGCTTGCCTCAGCCTTCTGAATATGGCATACCGTGTGATAGCTCTGACAAAGAAGGTTCACTGATGGATATTGTGCCTATCTCCCCTAACAACAGTACCACGTATGAGCCCGGTCAAGTCCCTATATGCAATGAGACAACACCTGTTGAAACAAATGCCAAGGATACTTTATGAAGCCAAGTGAGCCCAGTAATCCATCTACTGGTGAATGATGTAATGTTGTGGCTAGAGAAGTGGTGTATCTCCACTCATATCAGTATTCAGGGCTTTGTGGATTTATTACTACTTCATGCCAAATTCATTCCGGGATGCAACTTACCATGTATGGTACAAGTGGACAACCATCATGGGGCTGGCAACATATGGTCCAGAGACTATCCTGATTCCAGCATGTGTTAACAGTTGCATGGCATTCACATCCAAAAATGCTACCATTGCAACATGTCCAAATTGTCAGGAATCCACCACCATTGAGGGAAAACATTGTTCACACTCCGGACATATTCCAGTCATACCCTGTCTGAGGAAGCTGATGCAGTCCAACAAATATTGCCAAGCTATACAGTACCGCATTCAGTATCAATCAAGCGCAAACATATCCAATATATTTGATGGCAAACATTACAAACAGCTAAGATGCAAGGGCTACTTTGGAGGTATGTATGACCATGCCTTTGCTTTAGCACTTGATGGATTCTCATTAAACAAGTACTCTGCCAGCAAATCCTGCTGGCCACTGATTCTCATCAATCCAAATCTGCTGCCCATCTTACAGTATCAGAGCAATAATCTGATGGCAGTCTCACTGGTATTTGGGGCTAAATCACCATCCAGCCTGGATATCAACTGGTATCCATTGCTGGATGGACTTTGTATGCTTTCTAGCGGGATAACAGTAAATGGCCATCCTGTAAAAGTGCATATTATTATCTGCATTGGAGATACCCCAGCCATCAGCAAGATAGCAGGTTTTTCCCAGCACAATGGACAGTATTGCTGTCAAATGTGTGGGATTCAGGGGATTTACTCTATAACTCACACACATTATTATCACCCAAACATCAGCACTAAGAACATCATCTTTCCACAGAGAGAATGTACAGAAGTAAGCATGCAATTGCAGCAAAGTTGGCAAGCTTTAAGCCATTGGCCGGAATATGGAATCAACTGGAAACCAGAGATACTTAAGATAGAGGGTATCTGTTGGAGCAAAAACTTTCCACTGGGAGCAATGCATTTGCTTTTCAAAAATATCCCTATACTGATGATCAAGTTGTACATGGGGCATTTCAAGCTAAATGATCCCTTTGAAATACTGGAGAAATTGAAAGAACTGGTAAGATATTATAGATTATCCACTAACCTAAGTACTTCTCATGGGCTCCAATTAGTAGACTTGTTCCATTGGGTAGTGCCACATAGTGCCAGCCTGTTTATGGTGCCGGATCAATCTGGCACTCTACAGCACTATCTGGCACTATAATTTCTACCATGATGCCAGTGGTATGATACAGTTACTGGTAATTTTACTCAATCTTACTTATGTTGCTCAGAATAGTGCTTTCCTTGCTTTATTTACTCTTCATAATGCTCCAGACACACTTCTCTCAATGGATGTCTTCTTGTATAAACATACTGTGCATTAATAAGTATCTTAACTATTTTACCTATTCTGCTGTTTTCTCCTATATATGACTTTCCTCTGTATTTACCTGCCAATATGCTGAATCTCTTCAGATATCCAAATGTGTGCTCTACCCTCACTCTGAAATGATTAAATATCTCATTGTAGAGCTTCTTCTTCCTGCCAAGCACACCATTCCTTGGCTTCCTATAAGCTGTAATACATCCTAATCTCTGACAATCCTCTCCTATACAGGCCAAGTCTGTCATACATTTCTCCCCTCTACTTAATTCAGGATGATTCTCTACCCTGAGTGCTTTGTCATGCCTACTTCCAGCAAATGGCCCACTAAACCAGATGATGTTACCCTCAATGTCCGACAGTGCTTGAAACTTCACACAGTGTGCCTTGTACTTGCCAGAATAAAAGTGCCTCTGCCCTCTAGAAGGTCTGTTAATCCTCACTGAGAAGGTATCCAAAATACTCCTGATATGGAACCTGTTGCTGAACACTCTGGGATATGGAAGTATATTGGAGCTTCTGAACCTAGTATTCCAAGCTTGCTCTAAGTCATTCATACCCTCTGCAAGGTGGTTCTCCATTGCTATCAGCTGGGAATGAAAGCTTCTAGGACTTTTGTTGCCATGGATGGTGGGATGAAACCTTGTAGGGCAATAGTTCTTGTAATAGCAGAGAAGCTTAACAAGGGATCTCCTTGAGTAGATTGGGGTTGATGGTCCACAGTACTTGGAATAGATCTCCTCTAGTGTGTCAAAAGGAAATCCAGTGGTAGTGATGGGATTGATGAGAAAAGACCATTCAGATGAGTAAGTCATATTAAAATTGGTGGATGATTGTATGGAGGCGGTTTGAATCAATTTGGCACAATCTGCGTTATTTATCTGATTTTTAATACATTATGGTTAAATCTCCATCAATTGCCATGTATCCCATCATTATGTCGCAAAAATCATCCGCAAACAATGCCTTGGTACTTTTATTGATGCTTTAATCATAGGTCTATAATCAAATAGGAAATCTGCAAATGATGTGATCTGATCCATGTCAATGCAATCCAAGATGCATCATGCATAATATATGGAAAATTCAACAATCACATAAGTTTTCACATATATTTCATATAAGACCAGGTTGATGCCAATATATTGCTGTATAAGTATCCAAATCTGTTGCTATGGTCCCCATACCAAGCCTCAACTCATCTTTAGTACAACCCAGACAAAACCCATCCCCCAGCTCACAAGCGCGGTCCTGACTGGAAAAGTTGATGTCGGATCCGTTTGAGTTCTTGCCAAATGATTTTAGTATGGCTCAAGTGTCTATGATGAGCCTTCATACAAATATTTGGGCACTACTGATTAATCTAGCAGAACTAGATACCTCAGAGAGTTGACAAAGATGGAAGAATTTGAGTAGAAAGCTGTGGCATGAGTTCTACATCAAGATGCCAGCCAATGTATGTAAAAAGATATATAACAAGACAAGTATTGAAATCAAGAATGAGCTGAGAGTGAGGGGATTTGACAAAGAAGCTGCGCAGGAACAATTTTGTGCGCAATTTTCACAGTACGGGCCGGTGTGGTAGGGTCAACATACCTCCCACAGACAAGTTTATTCATATAGTCATTATGATATACTTATCCATATTTTATCTTATCAGTATTATCCCATTCTTTGTTTGCCCATATTATCAGTATTATCCCATATGATGTTTACCCTGATTAGTTATTAGCATTAGTTATCCCAGATGTTATTCAGCTTTGTGATCAGTAGATGTATCTATATAAGACAAGTACCCGCGTCAGTACCCGTGACACATGACCTAGGTCTGTGTTACCATCTCTACCATTTCAATACCATATATGGTATTTCTATGTTGCACAGGTTTCAGACTACTGATTCCTGATTGGTTGAGAGTGCTGTGCCTTTTAGAACCTTCCAGGACATTCTTGGCATATTTTTAGCTCATAGTGATGTCATCAAGAATTCCACTGATACCTAGAATCTTCTAGAACCTTGTCATTAGTAATCACTTGGCAATCAGGAAAAGTATTCAAGGGAAAGCAATCCCTGATCAATAAATCATCCCTTCTATCAGTAACACTTCTACCTTATTGATTAGCAGTTGTTCACTGCACCTGCCTTCAACAGTACATCTCAGACCTGCAATCAAGGAGCTTCTCAAGGTAGTGCACAAGACACACAGAGGCCTTTGGAGACACTTGGGGCACCTAGGAAGCTAAAGAAGCAGGAGCATTTACCATAGTGACATATTGACAAAGACACCAGCAGTTTAGACACAGAGGTTATTGCACCCATCAGACACCTCACACACCTTGAGTTGTGTAGCTTCTCCCAGGAGTACCTCTACACCACCACACCGGACGCGTCTGTTTGTGCCTCAACTTTGGGAACCAAAGAGATTTTGAATGAGTTTTTGCCTCAAATGACTAATGTACTATGTGATATATTAGTAGAGCTAAGTGGCTTCCAAGAGCAATATACACAGGACTCATCCAGGCAACAGCTCCAAAGTATCAGACAGAGGGTAAGTGAATACCTTGAGGAATCAGATGGTGAGCTTCAGGAGGAAGAATACAGATTGCAAGCAACATTGTCCAGATTGCACCAGCACGCCTTGCTGGATTCCCTACCATCTCTTGCAACCACAGTGCGCCAGCACACATCAGTCCAGACTATGCCAACACCCTTTACCAGAATGCCCCACATTGAGTCAATGTGCGCGCTTCAGAGCAAAACTACAAGAACTTGCCAAACTGCTCATTTAGACACAAGTCCATTGGAGCGGACCAAGTTGCGTCAACATACAGCATCACATCAATCTCAGCCAAGGGCCATCTCAATGCGTCAAGGCATGCCTGTGCATGCCATTTTGCCTGACTATCAGCAACTTACTTCTGGTGAACTAACTGATGATGAACAACATGAAGTGCCTCAACCACCAGAGCCCTTAGCAAGTAAAAGAACACGTCAGTGCATGGCACTACAGGCTGGTTCAGTTGGTTCAGTTGGAGCAATTCAGCACGGCCAAGCTGCAGCATTGCACTCATCAACTAGGAGGCAAAATACTGACTATGAATACACAAGTAGCCAAGATGATAGTCAGCCAGGAAGTAGTATAGGTGTGCAAAGTGAGTCACTACCAAATGCTTCAGTAGTAATCCCTGTGTGAAAAAAACCCAGGAGAAGATGATGCAATTGCTTTGAATCGCTCACATTTGTAATGATCCCAACAACCCTTTTTTTTTGCGATCCAAATCAAGCCATTGCAAATCAGTGATCATCAAATTTTTGATATAAGTAATATCAAGGTTGTCTCACATTTGAGACAGAACCCCTATAGATAAACACCCTGCATATATATACATCATCCGTAATACCAGTGCAGCTATTGGATCTGTTTTGCACCTACACAATTGCTTGCATGCTAGCTATGACACCTTGTCCAATCACTAGGATCAGGGATTTACTTGCTCAATGGGCAAAATGGGATATTTGATGGCAAATCAGGTAGCTTTTTCAGTAGTCAATCAGCCAATTAGGGGCTGCCAGCTTCTGGATACTTTTGGACCAATTAACCACTGAGATACCGTCCAATTGGAGTGAGGGTAACCAAAATGGTAAGTATCAGTGTAGTTTATAGTGTGATACACATTTATTTCCATTCACATTGAAGAAACATATCCAAATACCGGATTTTACCTGCCATAATAGAGGTATCCAATTGCGCACATGATGCAGACATTACAAGTTGGCGCAATCATCCGTGCCAACCTCATTGTGTCAGATTGTGCCATAGTGTGCAAGATTGTCCCGCATAGTGCAAAATCATCCAAGAACAATCCTGCCTTCTGGTAGCTATAATATTGCGCCCAATTGTTTTTTACAACCGCGGATTGCGCCGCGCACCCTGGTACAGTATGATAGAATAAGTCTAATATTCATACACATATGCAACAATACAAATGCAAATCCTGGATGAACTGGATATGTATTTATTCAAGTGGTATTCTGAAGCCATTCCTACCAAGAGTACATTGGAAGCATTGGGAGTCATATGTAGACATTGTAGGAATATTTATCCAGAAGCCAATCACCAATGCCAACTTGACGCATTTACAGCTGTTGTGTGAGGAGTTTATAACAGGATTTGAGCGGCTATACTACATACATAAAGCTGAACGCGTAGATCTCTGCCGCTACTGTATCCATTCTTTACTCCATCTTGCACAATGTGTGGAGAATATTGGGTCTTGCTTCACCTTTTGGGAGTTTACTATGGAGTGGATGTGTGGGGAGATAGGAAGACAAGTCAAGTTGCAGGTACTACTATATCTCAATCTCATCAAGAATATTACCTTCAAGTCTGTCATGGATGTGATGAGTTGGCACATGGAGGACAGCCAGAAAGAGTTGGAAAATACTGAGGACAAATGTGCACATGGAGATACCTATGCCTATGGCATTAAGAAGCTAAGCAGCCCCAATGCATGGGCAATCAGTTAAGTAATGCAAAGTTGGGTTGGGTGCAACAAGCAACTAATTTTTATCACAAAAATTCTACCCAGGTATGCCAGATTTCTCTTGGTCACAAGCTTACTTCTACACCATTCAATATGGAATTCACACAAACAAAAGCCATAGTGCACCTATAAGGGGGACTAGAATCCAGCAGGGAGAAGGAATATATTGGCTAAATACCAAGAAGTTCTTTGTAAATATTTGGGAGGTATTCATAGCAGAAGTGGCAACAACCAAGCATATGTTTGCAAGATGTATATGTTAGCAGCAGTACAAGGTATATGGCAACTTTGCAAGTTCCCCACTAAAAAGCCATAAAGTTGAGGTGATAGAAGTGTGTCAATTGTGGCAGGTGTGCATGTTTGTAGAGGTTAGTAAGCAGGAAGCCATAGTTTTTTTTGATTCAAACTATATGTGGAATACCCAAGGTAGTAGGGGGTAAGCAAATAAAGAAAGGTGAATCTACAGTGCAATATATGAATTGCACAAGGGGAGGTAGAAAAAGGCAACACCATTTGGTAAATGTTGTAAAAATTTGTATTTCCACCTAAATATTCACCTGACTTAGTCACTTAGATCATCACCTTCAAATCCTAGAGAATACTGACCAAATTCCTTGTTGGGATTTACTTAGAATATTTTCACCAAAATGCCAGATACCCAGAACATGAAAATTCTCAAAGTTGTTCAAACAGCCCCAAACTTTGCACACATGTTCTTGGAACCTTCCTTAACCTATTTTACGTGTTTGTAATGCCAAGACCAGGTAAAAGTATAAATACCACTTTTACATTCAATAAATCATTAAGTGAAAACCACATAATCTACCTGTTCTCCCAATTACTTCCAATATCTCCAAGACTCTTACAACAGGTTATGAGCCCCAAGCTGTCACTCTCTGCAATGTTTACTACTGCTATTACTAGAATTTTTCCCTCAGCTGAAAAGTTGGATGGATCTAGCCACCAAGTGTGGAAGGTGAAGATGAAGATGCTGCTACAAGAAAGAGGCCTTTGGGATATTGTCATGGGAGAAGAATGCCCTCCTAAAAACATGGGAGAGGAAGCCTTAAAGTACCAGAATAAAGAACAAAGTGCCTTTAACTGCATTTGCCTTAATGTTAAGGACAAATTGCTAATTCAATGCTCAAGAGCAAAAACAGCAAAGAATGCCTGGAAAGCATTAGAAGACACCTACCAGTCATGTTCAGCTGCCAAGAAGATGTATCTGAGACAAAAATCTTTACTACAAAGATGCTGCCAGGAGAAGAAATGAAAAATCTAATTAACAGAATTACCCTGCTGGTAGATGAGATGGAATCTGTGGGTGTACCAACTACTGATGAGGATATGATAGTTACCATCCTGAATAGCCTGACAGACAAGTTTCAGGGCCTTGTATCTGCCCTAGAGTCCAGAACTGAAGATTTGACCTTAAAATACATATATGGAAGGCTCCTGGATGAAAAATTAAAAAATCAAGTGCCAATAAGAAGGAAGAAGAAAATGCTTTAATAAGCAATGATAACCAACAAAGGAGGTACCCAAGATACTACAAAGGCAACAGCAACCTGTTTTGCAACTACTGCAAAAGAAAAGGACACACATCAGACTGGTGTCTCAAAAAGAGAGATTATCAGCAAAAGAAGCCTGAATATGGAAATGCTGCAACAACTGAAGATAGACTATTCATATCTGCACTAAATATGACCACAAATAAGGATTCTCAGACGTGGTATATTGACTCTGGAGCTTCTCACCACTTTACATACCAAAAAGAACCTTTTACCCAATATCAAGAAATTCCAATTAAGAAGGTTATTATGGGTGACAATAGAACACTTGATGCAGTGGGAGAAGGAACTATCCAAGTAAACCTTAGAAGCAGTGAAGGAAGCCATGCACTGACCTTTAAAGAAGTACTCTATGTACCAGAAATAGCCAAGAACCTACTCTCTGTAAGCAAGGCCACAGCAGAAGGACTCAGTTTCAGTTTTGACAATTCTGGATGCAGGATCACTGATCAAAGTGGTGCCCATATTGCTTTGGGCATCAGAGATCAGAATCTATACAAGTTGACTTATACTCCATCATACTTGGAAGCCAATATAAGTAACTTAAATGAAGAAACACCAATGTTTTGGCACAGGAGATTTGGACACATCAATTTTGATTATTTGCGTAAAATGATCAAAGATCAGCTAATTTCTGGAGTGAAAATTGATCCCCCAGCTAATTTGGAGCACTGTGAAGCCTGCATATATGGGAAACAAGCCAGACAACCGTTCAAGAGCTCTGGGTTAATCAAAACTAAGAAAAAATTAGATCTAATTCACTCAGATCTGTGTGGACCTCTGCAAAATTTATCCTTAGGCGGGATGAAGTATTTAATCACTTTTATTGATGATTATACAAGATACACATGGGTCTACTTCATGGAGAGAAAGGAAGAAGCTCTGTCTAAGTTCAGGGAGTTTAAGGCCATGGTGGAGAGAGAAACTGGTGAAAAACTCAAGAAAATACGCTCTGACAATGGTGGAGAATATACCTCAAAACTCTTCATCCACTTCTGCAAAATTCATGGGATAAAGCAAGAGACTACTGTACCATACTCCCCACAGCAAAATGGAGTAGCAGAACAAGCTAACAGATCAATAATTGATATGGCAAGATCTATGATCCATGATCAAAAATTATCCTATGATTTTTGGGCGGAATCAGTTGCCGCTGCTGTATATCTTAAAAATAGGAGTTATAACAGAACACTTTGTGATTCTACTCCACTTGAAGCATGGTATGGATACAGACCAAGTGCAGAACATCTAAGAATATTTGGGTCTACAGCATATGCCAAAAAACTGGCCGGAAATCAGTCAAAATTTGAGCCAAAAAGTGTAAAATGCATATTTTTGGGCTACTGCAATGATAGTAAGGCATACAGACCCTACAATACCAAAGCAAAGAAGCTGATCAGGTCCAGGGATGTGTTGTTTGATGAAAATTCAAAATTTCACAAAAAATGACATCAGATGATGACAAAAATTTGATCTCAAGTCCACCAATTGTCAGGATTGAATCAGAGCAAAACAATGAAAATTATTTAACTCCAGAGGACTCTACAACCGTGGTTCAGCCAGAATCAGTGCCCAGGAATATCCCAGAAGTGATCATTCCAGTGTCAAATGCCTGGAGATCCAATTGGACAAGAAATAGCCCAAATTACTATATTAATGAGGGTACAAACTTAGCCTATGCCTATTCAGTCCATATTGATGAACCCCAGACTGTAAAAGAGGCCCTAAATAGCCCTCAGACAAAGTTTTGGAGATCTGCAATGACTGAGGAATATCAGGCACTGATGGAAAATCAAACTTGGGACTTAGTCAAATTACCAATCAACCAAAAATCAATTGGATGCAGATGGGTCTTCGAGACAAAATACAAGGCTGATGGTACAATTGAAAGATACAAAGCAAGACTTGTAGCCAAAGGATTCTCTCAAACAAAAGGACTTGACTATACTGAGACCTTTGCACTGGTAGCCAAGTTTAATTCCATCAGATTAATATTGGCTATTGCAGCCAAATATAAGTTTTTTATTCATCAAATGGATGTAAAAGCTGCATTTTTGAATGGAGAACTTGATGAGTATGTGTATATGGACCAGCCTGATGGGTTTGCTGACCAAGATAGCCCCCATTTGGTCTGCAAGCTTAAAAAGTCACTATATGGTCTCAAACAATCACCAAGAGCCTGGAATTGCAAGATAGATTCTTATTTGGAATCCTTGAGTTTCAAAAGAAGTAATGCTGACTATAGTATATACTATAAGCCAGATAGAGCAAATCCAGTTCTATTAGCTCTATATGTGGATGATCTTATTATAGCCGCCAATAACCTAGAAACATTGGAAGAGACTAAATCCAGCCTATCTAAGGTGTTCAAGATATCCAATCTAGGAGAACTTAGTTACTACTTAGGGATTAAGTTCTCCATAGACAGAAGTACCCAGACTATTACCATAAGCCAATCCAAGTATATTCAAGATATACTAAAGAAGTACAAAATGGAAGACTGTAAACCAGCAGCTACCCCAATGGAGACAAACCTTAACTTGGTCAAAACTCAACCAAATCAAGAGAGCTTGGTGCCATCTGAAAGCCCTGACTTTCCTTATCAATCTAAGGTTGGCAGTCTGATGTATATCATGCTTGGAATACATCCAGATATCTCATATTCAGTGGGAGTTGTCAACCAACATAATCAGAACTATGGATCTGATCATATTGCAGCAGTTAAGTGGATTTTTAGATACCTAAAAGGAACTGCTGATATCTGCTTAAGATACACTTATAAAGACTCAGAACAAGATCTTGTGGGATACTCTGATGCTGATTGGGGACAAAATTTAGAAGACAGAAGATCCACCACAGGATACACCTTTCTTTACTGTAAAGGAGCAATTTCATGGAATTCAACAAAGTAACCAACCGTAGCACTTTCCACCACAGAGGCAGAGTATATGGCAGCCTGTGAAGCTACAAAAGAAGCAATGTGGTTAAGAAAGCTGTTTACAGATTTAGGCCTATGTCAAAAACACCTATTACTTTATTTCAAGATAGTCAAGGATGTATGCAATTAGGTAGAAATCCAACTTTTCATGCTAGAACCAAGCACATAGATATTAGACATCATTTCATACGTGAAGCTATAGAGAATAACTTAGTTAGCTTAGTTTACTGTCCTACAGATGAAATGATTGCAGATATATTTACCAAACCATTAGCTAGAGACAAGTTTGAATATCTTAGGTCAAAAATAGGACTAGTCAGCATGAACATTTAGCTGAGTGGGAGTGTTGTAAAAATTTGTATTTCCACCTAAATATTCACCTAACTTAGTCACTTAGTTCATCACCTTCAAATCCTAGAGAATACTGACCAAATTCCTTGTCGGGATTTACTTTGAGAATTTTCATGTTCTGGGTACCTGGCATTTTGGTGAAAATATTCTAAGTTGTCCAAACAGCCCCAAACTTTGCACACATGTTCTTGGGACCTTTCTTAACCTATTCTACGTGTTTGTAATGCCAAGACCAGGTAAAAGTATAAATACTACTTTTACATTCAATAAATCATTAAGTGAAAACCACATAATCTACTTGTTCTCCCAATCACTTCCAATATCTCCAAGACACTTACAACAGTAAATTGGTATGATAGCATTATACAGAACCAGCAGTAGGCTGTCATACTGCCAATATAATGCCATCTGAGTCCCACTGTGAGGCTGTCAAAACACCATCAAGTTTCTTGCCATATAAGGCAATTGGATGTCCTGGCCAACTGGATTTACTTAAAATAGTTATAGAGCGCTAAAAGACCACAACAATACCATGCAAATATTGTTACAGCACCAATAAAATATTGTCAAGTTTTATCCCTTTATTTGGCTGTAAAATTAGCAAATCACCGTCATGATCTTGTTATAAGATTGTTAGGAGGGTCACTAATTCCAAGCTGCTGTTATTATGATGGTCTCTGAATGGGATCTTGACGGCTGATCTGGATTGGATCCACCTGTGGGACCAAATAACTTTTCATAGGGTATTGTCACCCATGAAAGCCTTCTTAATTGGAATTTCTTGATATTGGGTAAAAAGTTTTTTTTGGTGTGTAAAGTGTTGAGATGATCCAGAGTCAATATACCACGTCTGAGAATCCTTTTTTGTGGTCATATTTAGTGCATATATGAGTAGCCTATCTTCAGTTGTTGCAGCATATCCATATTGAGGCTTTTTCTGCTGACTATCTTTCTTTTTGAAGCACTGGTCTGATGTGTGTCCTTTCCTTTTGCAGTAGTTCCAAAGCAGGTTGCTGTTGCCTTTGTAGGGTCTTGCATACCTCCATTGGTGGTTATCATTGCTTATTAAAGCAATTTCTTCCTTCTTATTGGCACTTGATTTTCTTAATTCTTGATGCAGGAGCCTTCCATTTGCGTAATTTAAGATCAAATCTTCAGTTCTGGACTCTAGGGCTGATACAAGGCCCTGAAGCTTGCCTGTCAGGCTATTCAGGATGGTAACTATCACATCCTCATCAGTAGTTGGTACGCACACAGATTCCATTTCATATACCAGCAGGGTAATTCTGTTAACTAGATTTTTCATTTCTTCTCCTGGCAGCATCTTTGTAGTACAGAATTGTTGTCTCAGATAAATTTTCTTAGCAGCTGAATATGACTGGTAGGTGTCTTCTAATGCCTTCCAGGCATTCTTTGCTGTTTTTGCTCTTGAGCATTGAATTAGCAATTTGTCCTTAACATTGAGACAAATGCAGTTAAAGGTGTTGTAAGAGTCTTGGAGATATTGGAAGTGATTGGGAGAACAAGTAGATTATGTGGTTTTCACTTAATGATTTATTGAATGTAAAAGTAGTATTTATACTTTTACCTGGTCTTGGCATTACAAACACATAGAATAGGTTAAGGAAGGTCCCAAGAACATGTGTGCAGAGTTTGGGGCTGCTTGGACAACTTTGAGAATTTTCATGTTCTGGGTAAATATTCTAAGTAAATCCTGACAAGGAATTTGGTCAGTACTCTCTAGGATTTGAAGGTGATGATCTAAGTGACTAAGTTAGGTGAATATTTAGGTGGAAATACAAATTTTTACAACAAAAGGCACTTTGTTTTTTCTTCTGGTACTTTAAGGCTTCCTCTCCCACATTTTTAGGAGGGTATTCTTCTCCCATGACAATATCCCAAAGGCCTCTTTCTTGTACATCATCTTCATCCTCACCTTCCACACCTGGTAGTTAGATCCATCCAACTTTTCAGCAGAGGGAAAAATTCCAGTAATAGCAGTAGTAGACATTGCAGAGAGTGACAGCTCTGGGCTCATAGCCTGTTGTTAGAGTCTTGGAGATATTGGAAGTGATTGGGAGAACAAGTAGATTATATGGTTTTCACTTAATGATTATTGAATGTAAAAGTAGTATTTATACTTTTACCTGGTCTTGGCATAAAAAACACATAAAATAGGTTTAGGAAGGTCCCAAGAACATGTGTGCAAAATTTGGGGCTGTTTGAACAGCTCATCTAATTTTCATGCTCTGGGTAAATATTCTAAGTAAATCCCAACAAGGAATTTGGTCAGTATTGTCAGGGATTTGGAGGTAATGATCTAAGTGACTAAGTTAGGTGAATATTTAGGTGGAATTACGAATTTTTACAACACACAGCATTCCTTTTGTAATTGTGAACAAATGTCGCAACCATAATCACAACATCAATATTTACAAACTAGATTCATAATGAAGATATATCCATTTGATTACATTCAACTCAGTATATCTAGCCAAAGGATGAGTTTCGAAGAGCAAGCAGTTTCTACATCGCAAATCGCATGTTGAATACTTCCAAGCGATCCGCAATGGCGCCATAAAAAGCAGATTGCAGACAGTTGTTTGATCCGTATTTTATGACAGAAACGACATGTTTGGGGATTTTCGCACTTCAACTAGTCCAGAGAATTGATTTCGCATACACCAATCTTGGCATGTCTAATGGTTACGCAAGACTCCACCTTCACAACTGTGTCGAGTGATACAAAGGGTGAGGCTGACTAAAATATGTGTAGATATATCCATGTATAAGCAGTGTGGTTGGAATGAAAAAGCCCACCCAATCAATACATGTGATACAGAGAACCATTCATTCTACATAATACATGTTATACAGAGGACCATTCACTACATCAAGCATCTGGGCAGAATGCAATCGATGTACCGCGCGGATATCGCAACGCTGATCTCTCGAGGCTCATATCAGTAAAACCACGCTGGATAATCGGAGTTCGGTTCCGCCAGTGTTTCTAGGCGGAGCTTTTTCCGGGGATAAATGGCCATGCAATCAATAAGTTCCATTTTGATCACCAATCCATGTAGGTGAAATCAATAGTTATCTATTTCTATTTGTATATTTATCTCCTTGACCCTGGATTCACACCTCTATGGTTGACTCGATTTAACCGGGTGTTGTTTTTCTTCTCCTTTCTTAACCTTGGAAGGCAAAACTGGGCAGAATGAAGAGTGTGCTTCTACTTGTATTTCCTCTGGTTTTTCTCTATCTATTTTCTTTCTTGGCCGTTAGCTACCTGTACGCAGATGTCTCTTTCTCTAGCTTTGGGCCCAAGCAACTGAACTGGTCCAGAGGCCCCAGACGGGTTCAGGAGGCTGAACAATATATTCAGAATCTTCCGCCGCGGAACACTCCGCCGGTATTTGAGACAAACCCACACGGGCTGGATGTATGCATCGGGATACTTCCTTCCAACCATTCTCAGGATTTCCTCAAATCCACTGAAATAACCGTTGGCTCCCTATTCGACACCTTCAATGCCGAAGACAGGTCCCGCATACACGTCACTCTGTTCTTACCCAAAACCGAGTCTAACGCACACCTTGAGGCCACAAAGGGATATTCTCATCTAGTTAATTCAGTGCTGGTGTACCCAGAGCAAGGCTACCAAAAAATAGTGCGCCTGGAAAACTGGGCGGAGCCTGTGAATGGGCTAGAATACAACCGAAACACCAAGGAGATATTTGAGTATGCGCATATTCTCCAGTACTGTGATGCGAAGCGTCCGATGTACACGCTTATACTACGTGATGTGGTGGCCACGCGCGATTGGTTTCGTCAACTGGAGTTGGCATTGGCAAGTGTGAACTATCGTGACGACTGGCTGTATATGAGAATGTTTTACTCGGAAGAGCTATTAGGGTTTCATCTACGTGACTCGCTTTGGGTTTTGATGTACATCGCAGCCTCAGTATTATTGTTCAGGTGGCTACTGAACTCCTTCCTGCCGGAATACGTGGACTACCATACTTTCCTCACCATCAGCCTAGTTCTGCTGATATGCTTAATCCCCTGGAGCATTGGACGACAAAATATATTCCCGGTCAGCACAGGTGCTTCGGAGCTTCCGAATGGCTGCTGTACGGAAGCGGTGGTGTACAACCAGAACCATATTCCTGCATTGTTGAGCTCGCTGCTAGTTCACGAGAAACCCCACTCCCAGTCTCTCGCCTCAAGATTATCGCAGTTCTCAAGCGCCCAGCAACTGCGCCAGTTAGCCTGGACACCCAGCGCTTTCCAAACGCTTGGGGTAACCTTCGCCAATCAAACCCACCTTAAATCATATGGAAGCCTCTCCTTCGAGCGGGGATACAAACGCTGAGCACAGGCGAGCCGAAAACGAAGGTCGAGGGAATGGAACCTACTGTTGACCAGAGACGAAGCTTGGATCACAGCCCTGTATGACCTTCCAGTGCCATGACCTATATTGGCAACCACCAACCCACCATGCAACGTACCCAGATATTGGAACATTGACCTGTATATACATACACGAACCAAGTGTTGTTGCGAGTGTATCGCGTACTGATTAGAACACACTTTGAGACATTTCATATTAACATTAATAAAGCATTCACAAAGTATTCACTGATGTTGATGTTGTTGCCGATGCCGATGCTGATGCTGATGATGATGATGATGCTGATTGATTTGTTGTGGTATTCGATTAGTTGACTGTGAATTTCATGGGTCAACGCAAATTTTAGCAAAATCGGGTGCAAAAAGCGAGAAAAAGTGTTGATGTGCATGAAAAACTTTGATCAGCACTGAAAAAAAAGTGGTAATCCATCTGGAAAGGGCCAATGGCCTTGCCGGCCAGGGGGATCGCCAGAAAAACCGCGTGATTTTCCAGGTGAAAGAGGAAATTTTTTTCCACTTTGGGTCCCTTTTTTCCCATGGGATTGTGGGCCCCGTTCGGAGGGGTATTGTTCAGTTTGAAGAGGCGCACCGTTGCTTTCCTTCTTCCTCCTCTGGCACCCAGCCTCTTCACCCCTTCGTTTTATTAGAAAAAAACTAAAAAAATTTCTTTTAAAAAAAATAAACATCATGTCTGCTGTTAACGGAACCACTGCTTCCCCTGTTGCCCCTGAAGCTGCCTCCCCCGCTGGTCAGCAACAAAACGCCAACGTTCAACCCGCTGGACAGGCCAATGCTGCTCCCTCCACCACCGCTTCTCTCTATGTTGGCGAGCTCGACCCTTCAGTCACTGAAGCCATCCTTTTCGAGCTTTTCAACATGGTTGGCCCCGTTGCCAGCATCAGAGTTTGCAGAGACGCCGTTACCAGACGTAGTCTCGGATATTCTTATGTTAACTACCATAATGCCGTTGATGGTGCGTATCAGAATTCACTTCCTCGTCACGCTAACGCGAATCCTAACTAACCAGTTCATCCCGTCTTCTAGCCGATCGTGCTCTCGAGACCCTCAACTACACCCTCATCAAGGGCAAGCCTTGTCGTATCATGTGGTCTCAACGTGACCCTGCCTTGCGCAAGGCTGGTACTGGCAACATTTTCATCAAGAACTTGGATGCCTCCATCGACAACAAGGCTTTGCATGATACCTTCTCTGCTTTCGGTAACATCTTGAGCTGCAAGGTTGCCACCGAGGATGGCGTCTCCCGTGGGTATGGATTTGTTCACTTCGAGACTTACGAGGCAGCGGAGAATGCTATCAAGCACGTCAACGGCATGTTGCTTAACGACAAGAAGGTCTTCGTCGGTCACCACATCCCCAAGAAGGAGCGCCAATCCAAGGTCGAAGAGTTGAAGGCTCAATTCACCAACGTTTACGTGAAGAACCTTGATATCAGCGTGACTCTTGATGAGATGAAGGAGATGTTCACCAAATTCGGTGCCATCACCTCCGCCGTCTTGGCCACCGACGAGAATGGTGTTTCCCGTGGATTCGGGTTCGTCAACTTCGAGGATCACGAACAAGCTCTTCAAGCCGTCGAGAGTCTCAACGAGACCGAGTTCAAGGGTAAGAAGCTCTATGTTGGTCGTGCTCAGAAGAAGTCCGAGCGTGAGGAAGAGTTGAAGAGACAATATGAGCAAGCCAAGCTCGAGAAGCTCAACAAATACCAAGGTGTCAACCTTTACGTCAAGAACCTCGAGGATGACGTCGATGATGATAAGTTGACCCAAGAGTTCTCTGTCTATGGTGTCATCACCAGCGCCAAGGTTATGCGTGACGAAAAGGGTATTTCCAAGGGCTTCGGCTTTGTTTGCTTCTCTTCCCCCGATGAAGCTACCAAGGCCGTTACCGAGATGAACGGTAGAATGTGGGGTACCAAGCCCATCTATGTTGCTCTTGCTCAAAGAAAGGAGGTTAGAAAGAAGCAATTGGAGGCCCAAGCCAGCCAAAGAAACCAATTGCGCATGCAACAAGGTATGCCTGCTGGCGGACCTGGTTCCATGTACCCTGGTGCTCCCATGTACTATGCTCCTGGACCTGGATTCCCTCCTGCTCGCGGTGGCATGGTCTTCCCTCAAGGTGGTATGGTTCCTCGTCCTCGTTGGGCTGCCAACCAACAAAACCAGCCTGGATCTCCCATGGGTGGTCAATATCCTCCCATGCCTCCTCAACCTTTCAACAACAACAACAACAACATGCAAGGTAACCGTTCCCGTGGTCCCCGTCAAGGTCAACGTGGTGGACACCAAGGACGTGGCCGTGGTGGTTACAAGTATGGTGGTAACCCTCGTGGCAACCCTCAAGGTGCTCAACCTGCCCAACAAGCTGAGGGAGCTGTTGAGGCTGCCCCTGCCTCCCCAGCACCTGAGGCTGAGGTCAGCAATGAGCTCAACCCTGGAGCTCTTGCCGCTGCTGACCCCGAGCAACAAAAGCAAATGTTGGGTGAGAAGTTGTTCCCCATGATTGAGCGTGCTCAACCCGAGCTTGCCGGCAAGATCACCGGTATGTTGCTTGAGATGGACAACGCCGAGCTCCTTCACTTGATTGAGAGCTCTGAGGCTTTGGATGCCAAGATCAACGAGGCGGTCAGTGTTCTCAAGGAACACGGTATCGTGCAAAGCCAAGATACCACCGAAGAAAGCGCTTAAATTGCCATGTAGACTCGCCCTCTTCCGTCGTAAACCATCCATTGTCACCTAGTCCTCTGCCCCTCCATATAAAGTAGCCATACTTTATGTTCACCTTTATCTCCTGTTTATTTTTCTAAAAGATGTTTTTTTCGCGAAATAAATGAACATTTTTTTGATCGTCAACTATGTCCAGTAGAATATCGAAATCCTGACCAATTCCGGCATTTCTCCACCGTACACACGGTTCCCTCGTGAGATTGCTTAAATTAAGCAGCCACATGATCTCGTTTGTGTTGACCGATGAGTATAATCCCTGTACATTGGTTCCATGTTTCCTTGTTGAGCGAGCTTGCAAGGACATCCAATCAATCTCTATCGTGTGATGGGCATGCGCACTTCTGATTGAGCCAAGCGCTTGAAGATTGACCCAATTTCTTCAAACCAAGTGGGCAGGCTTCTAGACCAGCGTGTGAGTCCAATCAATGCGACGAAAGTGTACCAATTTTTGCTTGCTTATCAAGAGGGCATGAAAGTATGGTAAGAACCGACGGCTCAAGGTTGAAATTAGAGTTATGGATAAGTCGATAAGAGAATGGGTAGATTAAATGCTTGGTTGTGGCACTATGCGCACTTCCAATAGGGCAAGCCTGTGGCCAATAGATCGGGATGCCGAATGGTTTCAAAAAAGTTTCGGGGTCAGAGCTTCATTTTACATGCATTTGCTTAGGGAACGAATTTCCCTCTCCAGATTTGATCTGTCATCTCGGAACAACTGAGTGTGTGTGAGTGTAATTCAAGATTAGTCAAGATATATGTGCCAACGGCATTCGTTGGTCCACCCTACTTCCACCCAGGGAGATCAGATCGATGGATCTGGGGTATCCATTTGTTGAATAATAAATGCCAAATGGATGCGCTCGATTTCATGGTTTGCCTTGAACTGCGGACTTCTACAAGAATTGCTTTGGGCAACTTCGGTGTTCACATTTACCAGCCGAGTAAATAACTTCCCCACCACACTCACCTAAACTATTCTACCTTCGATTCCGTTTCTGTGCGATGACCGTTTCCCACTTTGATATCAAGAAGCACGGTTACTTTGGTGAGTGTTTGTTGTTCGGCGACACGTGTGAAATCGCACTAACCGACTCGTTCCCCATCTTTCTTCTTTTAGGTGCCGACGTTGGCGGAACCTTGGCCAAAAGTAAGCTGCTGATATCTGGTTGTGTGCGCATTTCTGACAATTCACTAAGCTCGACTTTTCCCCTCAGTTATGTTCTACGAGCCGGAGAACGATCCTGCCATCTCTAAAGTTCGCGACTTCGTTCTCTCCTCCACCACATACGGGTCGACGGGACAAAGAGACGAGAAGCTCACCGTATCACTCCCCAAAGCCAAGCTTCATTTCATCCTCTTCGAAACCAACCGGATGCGTCAAGCCATTAAGCTGATCAAGGCACAAAATATACTCTCAGGAGTTAAGAACATCTCGGTTACAGGTGGCGGGGCCTTCAAGTTTGCTGAGCTGGTGAAGGAGGAGCTCGGGTGTATAATCAAGAAGAAGGATGAGATGCACTGCTTGATTCATGGCCTCAATTTCTTACTAAAGAATGTTCCAGACGAGGTGTACTACTTCGCAAACCCAGAAGACGATAAGGACGAGGAGAAGGCTATATGCGATGTGCGTGAGGACATGTTTCCATACTTGTTGGTCAACGTAGGAACTGGCGTGTCGATCCTAAAGGTGTCAAACTGGGACGATTTTGAGAGAGTCTCTGGAAGTGGTATTGGCGGTGGAACGTACTATGGCTTGTGCAGATTGCTGACACAGGCCAAGGATTTCAGCGCCACTCTCGAAGAAGCCGTCAAGGGTGACGACAAT
Organism: Basidiobolus meristosporus CBS 931.73; assembly: GCA_002104905.1. Classification (NCBI taxonomy): domain Eukaryota; kingdom Fungi; phylum Basidiobolomycota; class Basidiobolomycetes; order Basidiobolales; family Basidiobolaceae; genus Basidiobolus; species Basidiobolus meristosporus. The sequence continues at coordinate 44,710 of MCFE01000443.1, read as the reverse complement.
TCGTGTAATATGACAGTGGGGTAGGTTGAGGTAATTGATGGTTATTGCCCGATTGTTACTGATCAATGCATATCGCTGCTTAGGGATATTTATGGAGGATCGTATGAATCTCTAGGTCTGGATGCCAACATGACTGCCAGCTTCTTCGGGAAGTTGGTCATGGGCGACTCGTACAAAGAAAACGTAAAGGAGGCGGATGTTTGCAAAGCCCTGCTATACATGGTGACCAACAATGTGGGACAAATCGCCTACCTTAACGCACGGCTTCAAGGTTTGAAGAACATCTACTTCGCCGGGAACTTCTTGAGAACGAACAAGATTGCTATGAAATACCTGTCGAAAGCTATCCACTTTTGGTCGGGTGGGGAAATGAAGGCGCTCTTCTTGCAGCATGAAGGGTTCTTTGGGTATGTACATTTTTCCAATCTCCTCGGGTAAGAGTGGATGAAACTAAGTGGTTGAATTTGCAGAGCATGCGGTGCATTTCTGGACTCCGAGCAACCTAACAGCTGCGAGTCATCGTAGTCTTTCTTGGTCGTCACTTACTAGTTCATCCCTAATGGCATTTCTACCTTTGTTTATTTCGTCTATACCTTTCCATTCCACTCGAGCTACATCAATACCTTCGGTTGTTAAATAAACATCAACATATATATACATACATACATACATATATACACCTACTAGCTGTTTCGTTGCTGGAGGGTTGTGTCAAGATCTGTCATTATATTAACCATGCCTGATGCTAGACTGGTTTGTTCCCACCAGCCCCAAATGTCAACCTGCTTCGAAACAGCTTTATCTGTGCCGGTTTGCCGGTTACACCGTAGGGTTAGACATCATCTCTTGCCATCCGTGTTTCACCAGCTGGGCAATGATCATGATTGTGATAATCGTCGGTTTTATTGGCTTATATACAGGGAATGATGTATGTATATACAGAGCATGACAGTCATTTAGCAAATAGCAGGGCTCCGATCATACTCCTCAGGTGAGTAGGTGTCAAAAACCCTTTGGAATCTGCTGAAACGTACAATCTTTGAAGAGCGCAAGCGCTTACTTGGTCTACTGGCTAAACATGACTCAAGGTTGGCGTAGCTTCTGGTCCTTGTACCGCTTCGCAATTGACAGACTCTAGGATAGGCCTGAAGCTGCGTTGATCCCAAGTCAACTGTATGTATGGTTGTGTACCATATGATGCAACATATGACACAATAGTAAAGGAAGTAAAGTAGCGCGAAGATATGATGGAGCCCGGTAGGAGGAGTGTTTGGTGCAGTGGATAGTTCGATGATCGATTTGGACATGATGACCAATATTACAGCGAGCGCTAGATCCTTATGGAAACTCCGAAAACACTTCGTGCACAGTGCAGGGTAGATAGACAAGGTGGTAGAAAAACATCAAGTAGCGGGGAACATGACCAGCCCGACTCTTATACCTTTTTCTTCGCAAGGGCTCGAATATCCCGAATAGGCAAAGATGGTCTACACAGTCGGCCTCATATTCACCCGCTGAGTTCTACGCTCGGTGATTCACAGATGATGATTCCAGAAAAAGGTCATTATGAGAGCATTCATTGCAAAGTCACATGTGGTTTATTGCGCCGCCCTTCTCGAATCGTTGAGAATATCGCTCGAATATTGCTCGAATATGAAAAAGGTGACTAATCACTTGACAGGCGGACTATTTTGTGATCTAGGTTAATAGCCCGAACCACTTATGGGTGGATGAGGTCATAACGACTTGGGCAGGAGTGAAGCAATCATTGCCAAATCCCTTTTACTCAGTATCGTCATCATCACTCCATGTGTCAACTTCTTTCTGTTTCGCGACGTTTTACGTTAGTCAGGCAATAGGAAAGATGGATTTGGATACATACACTTCGCTTTGTCTCAACCACCTCGCTTGTGAACGGGCTCCAGGCGAGAATCTCATGGTCTGAGCCACCGCTGTAAAACTCCTACGACTGTTTAGTTTGGTAACATACACTCGAAGTCCTATCAAACACACCTCAGAGTTCATCCTCCATGCCGCACAAGCCACCCGGCCATAATGACCGGTCATCTCTTTGATCAGGTCTCCGTCGAACAAATTGAACATGAATATCCGATGATCGTCTGAGGGGTGGAACACCACCGGTGGCCAGCAAGTGTCGCTCGGAACGATCATGGGCAACACACAGCTTCGCGACTTGTTTCTGATCCGAGGTCCATAGTTGGTCTACGTTCAAGCTACCTTTCAATAACCTGCAGTTAAGTATTACTGATAGTGCATTCCGTACCAGAGAGTTTTCGCCAGTGCTCATATTCCAGAGTCGCATCTTTTCATCATGACCCGTACTCAGTAAGTACATACCATCCTGCGTGAATGTTAGCCCATTCACTAGCCCACTGTGGGCCACATTCGTTCCGGATAATGGATCTTTTCCTGAGGAGCAATGTCACTTAGGGGACAACGGACTTAAGGAAAGGTTAGCCCCTACCGGCGTTGTGCTGATCCAGCTGCATCAAGCATGCTCTGGCTTTACGTATGTCCCATATTCTAATGGTGTGATCTGCGCCACCAGAGGCCAGTAAATATTCGTCTCGAGGAGACCACCGGGCGGTGATTACAGATCCCTTGTGCCCCGTCAAGGAATGCGTAAATGCACCCGAGCGGAGGTCACATAGTCGTATGAATGGTTCCGACGCCGCAGCTGAAGGACTAACCGTTAATATATGCTAGCATGTACTGACTTTAGAGTCTACCAAGATTACCAGCAATAAGACAATGGCTGCCAATAGAAGACATATCGTGTGAATAAACCTTTCCATTTAACTCAAAACCACAAACCTCCTAAATAAGAAACGGTTATTCTGATATCTGGCAACGATGGTTAAGAGCCGCACAGTAAACACGCGCATACCGTCAGTGAGTTCGTGTCCCACACCTTAACTGTTTTGTCAAATGAGGAAGTGGTGAATATCCCGGTATCAAAAGGATACCATCTGATCCCACTGATTCCATACCCGTGGCTAGCTTGTCTTGCAAAAACTATCAGACGTGGGTTCTCAAGTAGGAAGAACACTGAAGTAAATACCTTGGTATATTGGCAATGCTGCTGATCTTTATTTTTCCATGGGCATTCGGGGGAGTTTCCAAATCATAGATATATATGGCACGATCAGTCCCACCCGAAAGCAAACTATCAATAGACGTCGCGAACAATCTTTGAGTCTTCGCGTTTAAAAGGTCGCTTCGATATATAGGGATAAACACTTTACTATCGTCCTTCTACAGTCTCTATGTCTAAACAGTTCACCGTCCCAAAATGCTTTTTATTGACCTCGATGTTATGGCTTAACTCGATTGAATGAACCTGTTTCAAGAGATGGAACGTGCGCAACACCTGCGGCGAATCCAACCCAAGCTCACGGGACAATATGAATTGGTTCATCAGTAAGAGAAGAAGCTCGGTTACCTGTGAACGAAAGATAGACAGCACACGCAGTGAAGTCCAGTCACGGCTTTTTTGAGCCACAAGTTGATCCAGAAATTGGATAAATTTAAACGAGAACAAGAAATTTCAACTAGGTGGTATCCAGAAAAAAAAAAGAAAAAACAAGTCTTGGAAAAAAAAAGAGATTCAAAGAATATTACCAACATTGATTGCTTAGAGATTGCTTCATTCTCCCTCCTTACCGGTGGATATTTTTTCATAATGGCCAAAGTAAAGAAAGCTACCAAAAAATTCAATAAGAATCACTTGAAGGGCGCCATTCAAAAGCGTAAGGCTGCCCAGAAGGTCAAGGCTAAAATCGATAAACGCGAGGCTCGTAAGCAAGAACGCACCAAAAATGCTGCCGGTATATTATTCATCTTGATGAACCAATTTATTGGAACCTCCTGATCTAATCTATTCCTGATAGCCACTCCAAAGGAAGAGGAAGAAGAGTTTGACGAACGGTAGAATCCACTCTCGGCTCGAAAATTCCACACCCACATACTAAATTATTCTATTAGCTATAAGGATATGAGTGTCGATGACTTCTTGAACGGAGGTTTTGAGGAGGCTGAGAATGAAAGTGCAGTAAGTATTCATCGCCTCGTTATTGTGTAGTGGTCGAGTTTGAGGTTAAAGTTCTTGACTATTACAGAGTGACTTCGATGAGCTTGATGCTGTTGGAGATGAAGAAGTTGACTCCGAGCAGGAGGAGCCCGTCAAGAAGGGTAAAGACGGTCTTAAGAAAGTTGGAAAAGACGCTTCCAAGCATAAGCAAGAGCTCGAATCGTTGCGCGAGAAGGATCCAGAATTCTATAAGTTTTTGGCCGAAAATGATAAGGAGCTGTTGAACTTCGATTATTCTGACGAGGATGAAATCTCCGACGACGAAATTGAGGCTAGTGAAGACGACGATGAGGAAGAGGAAGAGGAGGCCGGCGAACAAGACGAGGCTGGAAGCGATGAGGATGATGCCATGGAAGTTGATGATTCAGATGGCATTGTTGTTACAAAGGAGATGGTCTCCAACTGGGAGAAAATCATCGTTGAGCAAAAATCCATCCGCTCGTTGAAAAAAGTCTTGGTTGCATTCCGTGCTGCTGCCAGCAGTCAGGATGAAGACAAGGTGTTTGCCTACAAGGTTCAAAGTGATGTTGTGTTCAACAAGCTTGTCATTGTAGCTCTGAAGCATTCCGTAGAAATCTTTGATCATCACTTGTCCGTTAAGGAGGTTCCGGAGGGCAAGCGCAAGCCATTACCCTCAACCTACAAGAAGTGGAAGCAACTTCAGCCTCTCGTTAAGTCATACCTCAACACTGTGCTTATGATTCTTAAGCAGTTGACTGAGAAAACCATGGTTCAATTCTTGATCCAAGAGTCCGAAAAGGCTCTTTTGTACTTTGCTTGCTTCCCTAAGCTAGCTAAGAACTACCTGAAGGCGTTGCTTCATCAATGGGGCTCTGCCGAAGAGAGCATCAGAATCGTTTCCTTCCTTGCTATTCGCAAGCTCGCCACCACTTGCCCATCACCATATCTGGAGATGTGCTTGAAGGGAACATACCTTACGTTTGTTCGCAACTGCCAATCGACCACTATCTACACTCTTCCTATGATCCAGCTTATGCGCAGCTGTGGTGTTGAGGTTTACGGTATCGATTTGAACGCTTCCTACCAGCATGCCTTTACCTACATCCGCCAGTTGGCCATCCACTTGAGAAATTCCATGACTTTGAAGAGCAAGGAGTCCTACAAAGCAGTATACAACTGGCAGTTCGTGCACTGCCTCGCTTTCTGGGCCGATGTCCTTGGTACATATTGCGATCTTGACCGCGTTGCTGAGGTTGGTGAAAGCCCTCTGCAGCCTTTGATCTATCCTCTTGTTCAGGTAGCAATTGGTACCATTCGGTTGATTCCCACACACAAGTACTTCCCTCTTCGTTTCCACGTTATCCGCGCACTCATTCAACTTGGCCGCAAGACGGGAACATTCATTCCTTTGGCACCTCACCTGTTTGAGGTGCTTGAGAGTTCGGAAATGAAGAAGAAGCCTGCACCTTCTACCCTCAAAGCACTCGACTTCAAGCTCCATCTTAAGGTGCCTAAAGCATATGAGCACACTAGAGTCTATCAAGATGGCGTCCTTGAAGAGTTGGGTGAGCTTATTATGAGCTATTATTGCTCACACGCTCTATCAATCGCCTTCCCCGAGTTGGTTCTCCCCGGTATTGTGCAATTGAAGAGATACATCAAGAGATCCAAGAATGTGAAATTCGTCAAGCAAACTCAGCAGTTAATAGAGAAGATCGAACAGAATGTGAAGTTCGTTGAGGGCAAACGTAATGCCATCGATTTCAGCCCTCACGATTTGAGCAAAGTGGTAAGTGAATGAGTGCTCAGGCCAGGCAAGTTATCGGTGTCACTAACTCCATTCCCATAGAAAACCTTCCTTCAAACCACCGAGATTGAGAGCTCTCCACTAGGAGCTTATCACAAAACCTTCATGAGACTCAAGGAACAGAGACAGCAACTACTCGATTCGGTAAGTCGATGTGATCAATTCGTGTTTGGATGTCTCGCGGGGTACTAATACGATGTTTCCAGGCTAAATAGAGATATTCAAGAAAATAGATCAATACAAAGGCTCACCCACAAGTGGCTTTATAGAATATTGTATGTAATATTGTTGGACGTTCCTCTTCAAATCCCACCGCCACAGAAACCGCGATTCTTTTATTCATGTTTATCCATTCGTGCATATCACCACATACGTGCAACTCTACGCCTATAATATCTTATGACATAAACCAACGGGTTTTTTGAAATAAACACGGATCATGTGACAGTGACCATGCTGAACACCAGATGTCATGCCAACTCTAATTCATGAATCCAATACTGGGATCGGCCCTTTCAGCACTGCTGGTCACCACCCTCGATGAACTCGATTCATTTCATCCCCGAGACACGGTTTAGGGGCTGGGGGATTTAAAAGCATTCGACATCCCCCCATGGATGCCCATTACACTAGTCAAGTTGGGAGTCTCTTTTGACAGAGATTGCTCTTCACTTCGACCCCACAGCGTCAAACCACCCACCATTCCCATGCTCTTGTACTCCTCGAAAGGTATGGTCCCGAAACATCCCGTCAGAGGGACGTCCCACGGTTCGCTAACCCCACCCTTCGCTTCTTCGTAGATGAGCTATACGTGACCCCGAAGTCGGCCAGGGCCATACTAACCCAGATCGGGTCCAGACCGATATCGGACGAGGTGGTGTTCGCCATCAACGGGTTCTTGGACGAGTTTCTTTACTCGCTGGTGACCTACCTGCCGGCGACCAGGACGGTCAGCGTCGCGGATATGGACGCCGCCCTGGTCAAAGCGTTACCGAGCACCTGTCTGGCCATCGAGATCATCCAGCAGACGCGCAAAGCTCGCAAGATCCAGAAGCCTATCTCCTACACCTCCGCGCTGTGGAACAACCCCGCGTGCGTGGACCATATATGCAGCACGCTTTCCGCGAACCGGGTCCAGAGACGCTACGAGCAGCTGAGGTCGTACTGTCTCCAATGCAGCTCACTGGGGGCCAAGAACGGTGGGAAGCCGTTCAGATTGCTGTGCAGCACCCTCGGGGCGGCCAGCTTCAGTGTTAGCGTCACGTTCTACGTCACAACCATGATGGAGAACCTCGCCAAGTATCTACTAAACAGCATCGGAGTGCTGGCCAAGCAGCTCCTAAAATCCTCGGTGGACCTGGAGGACGTTCTACACGCATTTAGTTTCGACGAGCAGATCAAAGGGATCTTCGACAAAATGGAATTGAGGAAGAAACTGGAGGTATGGGCATTGGGATGGGTGTGGGTTCAGGCCATTCGCAGCCGTGTACTGATCCGGAACTCAGGAAAATTTAGGGTTCAACTGCAAGGACAAAAATCGACTCAGCCTCCTCTCGAAACAGGAGCCCACCTTCCTCCTGGGTACCTGTCGCACAGAGCCGTTCACCACCAACCAACAACTAAAGCCTTGCATTATAGAGAGCCTGACGGGAATCTCCGATCCGATCAGCATGATTCACAGTCGGATTGAGGTGGCTGAACAAAAACCCTTCTCCAATGGGAAGTTCAAGGGGGTAAGACTGTTCACCGCCATCCCATTTCTCAGCAAACGCGGGCCGAGAGAAAGTGCCAGATCCGGGTTGGCCACGACCCTCCCGAATTCCCCGGTACTGCTGGATAAATCCAACCCTGCCTCACCGAAAGCGGAATATTTCCGGTTCACCCCCTCTGTTTCTGGCTCAGACGAGACGATTTTGACTTCCTCTACTAGCTCCGCGGAGTCCAGCCACCACAGACAGGTAACGATGAATGGATCTTCGTCGAGTCCAGATTGTTCTAACCCTATGGCCAGTATCACGAATTCGAAGAAATCATTGGCTCCGATTCCACTCGACGGGTCTCCTTGACCGGACAGCGTTTGAAAGCCATCGAGGTAGTATAAGTCGGTGGTTTGGCATTATTCAGATCAAGCATAACCAACCCTCCTCTAGTCGCTAAAACATGCACGTCGCCTTTACGCATCGCCCCAGGAGGGAGTGTACAGAAACCCAAGCATATTACACGAATACCCAAGCCAGGAAGAGCTCGGCCAAGATGGTTCCGTCCACCCGAGCTATGAGCATATCTCTCGGCAGGCTAGCACTGCCGAAGGATCAAAGCCGATGAAGGAGGTAAATCTCTTATCCTGAACCTAGGCTGGAATGCGCACTCATGGATTTCTTGGGCTGATAAGCCAATCCCCTTTCAGTTGCGCCACAACCTCTCCAACGACGATGGCTCCGTATTCGACAGCAACCCCGTAGCTGGGGAAGCGTCGGACATATTCATCCAAAGAGGAATCAGGAGAAGGAGCCGACGCAACTCCGAAACACTACTCAGCTTCCTGAGAAACCACCACCCCGATCGTATGAGAAACGAGGGCAAAATCGCCCCAAACGCAAATCATAACGATCGAGTGCCTAGCAGCCCTTGCAACGACTTCATGAAGCGTGGGGAGGCGAGACGCAAACGAGGCTTATCTATGCCTGCAGGAATGTGCTACCCAGAGCCCCCCTCTAGTACATGCCACGACTCTTCACTGGACTCCGCAGCCGTCCCCGAAACGCCATGTCCCCCAAGCCCATCGTCGCGAGCACTGAGGAGTAGAAGGCTGCAAAAAGGGGAGGAGCATGGAGACTTTTACCTGATCCCCAAAACCACCCCGACCAAAAGGTACTCGGTGGCAGCCACCCCCACTGAAGTCGTGCTGCCGTTCTGTCTGTGCCCGGAGTGCGTCAGTGGGATGCTTCAGAACTTCTAAAGCGTTCGAATAAAATGACAGCTTTATTGCATTTTTTCTAATAAGCATCGATGTAAATATCTATAAATCGAAGGTTTACTGAAAGTCACCGAGTATTCAGTCAGGCAGCGCATTACACAAACGCACCCCTTGATCATCTAAGGAATACTACTGATCGACATGATTATTTTAGACGTCCTGTACACATATGATTCCGGAAGAGTGGAGTGAAAGCGAAGACCTTAGTCTTTCGTGGGGGCCGCGAACTTGTTGGACACTTTCTTGAGCTTGGCAACGTAGAAACCATCCATATTGTGAGTATGGGGGTAGTAGCGGCGGGTAAGGTTCAGAGTGGGATGGTACTTCTTTCCTCTGTAGTTGGTGTATCCCTCCACACCGAAGCTGATTCCGGTGGAGACCAGCTTGACGTTGGGACGCTTGCTGAGTGCGTAGTTGATGACATCCTCATTCTCATCCACGGTGATGGAACAGGTGGAGTAAACGATGTATCCACCGGTCTTTGAGTTGGCATCGACGGAGTCGATGGCGGAGAGGATGAGCTCCTTTTGCAAGTGGGAGAGCATCTTGAAGTCTTGCTCGGTCTTGTTCAATTTGACCGACTGATCCTTGGAAATAACACCAGTACCAGAGCATGGAGCATCCAGAAGCACACGATCAAAGCCACCGATCACCTTGGGGAACTCTCTACCGTCGTAGTTACAAACCACAGTGTTGCGGACGCCCAGTCTGTGGATGTTGGCAACCAAAGCCTTGGTACGGTCCTTGTTGGCATCGTTGGCAAAGACACAGCCGGTGTTCTTGATAAGGGCAGCGATATAGGTGGTCTTACCACCTGGAGCAGAGGCCATATCGAGGATACGCTCGTTCTCCTGAGGAGCAAGGGCCATGACTGGGAGGAAGGAGGAGGCGGTTTGGATCATGTAGTGACCAGCCAAGTACTCGGGTGTAGCACCAATGGGGACGGGTGCGTCGAAAATCTGAAGGCCTACTTTGGACCATTTGCCAACGGGATCCAAGTTCACACCACGGTTGATGAGGGCCTGGGCAAGATCACGACGACGAGTCTTCAAAGTGTTGGTTCTGATGGTAACGGGACGAGGAACTTCGTTAGCTTCCAAGAACTCGGTCAACTCGGCAAGAGGGAAGATGTGGAAGAACTTGTCCATCAGGAACTCGGAGTAGCCGTAGTACACAGCCAGATCCTTGATCAGAAGCTCAGTGTAATCCGAGCGAGATCTCTCGGGGTCTCTTAATTCCTTGAAGTTGCTGAGAACACGGGTGATGTCGGCAATTCTCTGCTTGATCACGACAAGGTCGGGGGCCATCATGTTCTCCTGCTCGATCTCCTGTCCGCTAGGAAGTGTGAAGACCTCGGTTTCGGCAATGTTGGTTTTGAGTTCAGCATCAGCCTCCTCCTCCATCTTACGTTGCTTGGCCTCAAGCTTCTTGGATTTGGCCTCTGAGAGACCACCCTCGAAGTCATCATCATCAGAGTCCATGTCGCTACCAAAATCATCAGAATCTGGGATTTCGTCAGAGTTGAGTTCACCCTCGGAATCAGAGCCGAAATCTCCCTCCGATGGGTCAGAGCCAAAGTCATCATCAGAGTTCTGTAAATAGAAAGGTCAACACGCCATACATATGTGAGCGAAGTATTCAGCCAAGAGCTTACCAATTCATCGGAATCCTCATCGTCGCTATCGTCCTTCTTGGGCTTGAGCCACTTGGCGTTGTCATCCGAGAAGCCCTTCTTTGATTTGGGGAACTTAGGCTCGTCGTCAGAATCGTCGAACAATTCCTGCTTGGTAGTTTTGGCGTTAGCCTTGGGAGCAGGCTTAGCAGGTGACTTCTTGACGGGCTTGGTCTTCTTGGGTGGAGGGGAGACTTCTTCCTCGGAATCAGACTCCTCTTCCTCCTCAGCCTTACGCTTTTTAGGCTGTGCCCTATTATTTTGTCTCTTTGTTGGAGTGGGGGTTTGCTTTTTGGGTTGGGGTTTGGATCCCTTTTTGGGTGTGGCACCTTGCTTAGCTCCCTTAGGGGCAGCACCGTAAGGAGATGGATCCTGCTGCTTGTTCTTAGCTCTACGACCCATTTGATGTGTATGTACCGAAACGAATACTCGAACCCAGAGGAGAGAATAATCTAACGCTAAGTAAGCATACACAATTCCTCAGAAAAAAAAATAAAAAAAATTGCTCTGGCAACGATGAAAAAAATTCCAAGTGAACTCCTTTTTTTCCTGTACGAGCGACGCTTAAACAGCCTCGATTAGATGTTTGTTTAAATACAGACAAGTTCTGAACAACAATGACCATCGGTGGATTCCGACGCAATGCTCCTACCCCACGACACCCGACTACTGCTATTACCAAAACGAATGTAGCTGTCTCGTATCAGGAGATTCCCACGAGTCGAATCAGTTTGAGATGCGTATATAAGACCAACGGATGATATCATGCAGCATAGTGGAGCGTTCATTCGCACATATGCTTTTATCTCGAATCCGTACCCTTTCGGCGCATAGTACCAAACGCTTCATGTCGAACCTACGTAGTCTAGAGACCCTCAATATCGACAACACCTTCACCAAGGAATTACCTGGAGAAGTGGTGTCTGAGGAAGCGGCACTCAAATTTTCCCGCACCCCACACCAAGTGCAAAACGCATGCTGGAGTTGGGCAGAGCCCGAAGCGGTCACAGAGCCCAAGCTCGTCGCTGTTTCGGAAGAGGCTTGCAAACTAATCGGGTTAGAGCCTCAAGAAAAAGATAGGCCTGAATTTACCGAAGTGTTCACGGGGAACAAGTTGTTAGAAAGTATAGGGGTAGTGGCTATTTTGTGCATACTGTTCCCAGGCTAACCGTTTATTCCTTATTTTTTGTTTGGCTACGAAGATTCCAAGCCTTGGGCTCACTGCTACGGCGGTCACCAATTTGGGTTTGTACATTGCACCTCTTGTGACCTCCCAACGAACTTTTCAATAACTGTCAATGTGTTGTAGCGTATATGCGGGACAGTGAGTTGTTTGAAGTATTCATTGATGTGGCTTTATGTGTTAGTTAACTGGGAATTCATTGATATTGAAGACTTGGGGATGGAAGAGCGATTTCTCTTGGTATACAGACACGCTACACTTTGGCAGCTCATGTGCTAACGTTTATCTTCGATCCATCAGGTGAAGTTGTCCACAACGATATGCGTTGGGAGCTTCAGCTGAAAGGCGCTGGCCTTACCCCATACTCTAGATTCGCTGATGGATATGCGGTCTTACGATCATCGATCCGAGAGTTCCTGTGCTCAGAGGGTAAGTCGGAACGATGAACGAAATACGACATAGCCCCAGTGACTGATCACATTCTTCTAGCCATGGCGGCATTGGACATCCCAACATCAAGGGCGCTTTCACTGGTGGCTAATTCCAGAGAAGTATATCGAGAGAGAGTCGAGAGTGGGGCAGTGGTTTGTAGATTAGCCCCTAGCTGGGTTCGTTTTGGCAGCTTCGAAATCTTTCACTATCGTGGACAGCGAGAGCATATCAAAACTCTCGCTGACTACATTATCAAGCAACATTTCCCAAGCATCCGTGACGGCTTGGGGGATGTAAACAAATATGGACAATTCTTCGAAGAAGTAACCAAACGCACGGCCAAGCTGATTGCTCGGTGGCAGACAGTTGGTAGGCGTCAACACAGAATGGTTTCAGCAACCCAGCCCACACTAATCTGGAATCCATGCAGGCTTTTGTCATGGCGTAATGAACACCGACAACATGTCAATATTGGGATTGACTATCGATTATGGACCATTTGGGTTCTTGGATAGCTTCGACCCTGAATGGATCTGTAATCACTCGGACGATATGGTACACTCCAACCACTATGCGTTTATCCAACCATTTGCTAATCAAACTGCAGGGGCGCTATTCCTACAACAATCAACCCGGCGTGGGGCTTTGGAACCTTAGCAAGCTAGGACGTACGATGCTCGACCTGATTGGAGGTGGGAGGATCTACAGCTCGAAGGACGAAACAGGCGAAATGGACGAATCCCTTAAAAAAGGTGAACAGATGGTTCGCAGTGCATTGGAAAAATACGGGGACGTTTTTGTTGAAGAGTACACCGCGTTGATGCGTAAGGTGTGTGTGTGTGTGTGTTGAATTTGATGCTGGACCCTATGCTAATTCATCAAGGTAGAAACTGGGTTTACTGACCGACAACCCCGAGGATCTTGATGAATTGATCAACCCCCTGTCGACAGTCATGGCCAAGATGAAGGTTGATTACACCAACTTCTTCCGTAAACTATCCAACACGCGCCTATTCGCATTGGAGACGACGTCGTTCTTGAACGAGATCTGTCCCAAAGATACCAAGGAGGAAGTTCGTGCGGAATTTGCTGATTGGTGTCTCAAGTACCATTCCCGTTTGACGAGCGAGAGTAACCTGGACGATGGACAAAGGAGCGATCGAATGAAGCAAAGCAATCCCAAATACGTGCTCAGAAATTGGATTGCGCAGGAAGCCATAGACGACGCCGAAAAGCAAGACTTCCAAAAAGTCCGGGATGTCTTGAAGATCTTGCAAAATCCCTTCAACGATGAGATCCCTGGCGTATCCCAGGACCTCCTGGTCAAATACGCCTCGGAGGTTCCCGAGGTAACTGCAAATGGTCATCCGAGATGCGATGTCAATCTTGCTAACCATTTCGTTGTTGTTTAGTGGGGCAAAGGGATCCAGTGCAGCTGCAGCTCTTGAGCCGTGATTGAGCTTACGACAAAGCCATAGCCACAGTCACAGTCACAGCACACCACCGCAAATAAACAAAACTTCGCTATTCCGCCGATACTGCCACAGTAGATTAATAAATAAATCCGCGATTTGCATTGATTTGAGTGTTTTTAGTGAGGAAAGTAATGAAACGATGGGTGTTGCTGACACGTATCGAACGACTATGTAACAGAGGGTCATTGGAAGAGCAAAAGCGGACGTGGCTCGTTTCAAACCAAGATACAGAAGTGAAGGCGGGGCCGGCACGGTAGAAATAGTAATCCTGCTCATTCTATGCTCCTATTCTTGCATGGTAACCTACAACGGCACGCGGTCAGCTATGGGATCCTTGATGTTGACGAACTTTTCGAGCACTCACCCCATTATCGACTTGCATGTAGGACTCCAGCTCAGCATCTAGGTCGTCTTTGCTAGCGGGCTCACGCTTGCCGCGAGGCTCACTTTGGCCGCTGCGTCTGTCCCCTCTTCTCTGGGCTCCACGGGGGCGGTTGTTGGCAGGTTTTCTGGTGCCACTAAGATTTTCATGAGAGGTTTCCCGTAAGTAGATGGATCGATGAAGGATGAGTTTGGAAGAAATGCTATTAAGTGGAGATGAAGGGAGATTGATCCATTGCAACTATCGACTTCTTCCAAGTTCACTGTCTAGCACGACAAACAAACGTCTGGGCTTCTCAGGCTTGATTGCCTTTGATTTCATCATCACTGTCTTGCCCGACACTCGAGCACTATTCCGTGAGGACACGCTGGCGCATCATCGATTCAAACCGCGCGGGTTTCTCGCGCAATGGCGAAGAGCATCGTATACGTGGGACAAAACAGCATTCGAAGAAAAGACTGGGTACCATTGAAGTGGGTGGGTAGGAAATGAACATACTTTCTGGATACACCGCCAAGACGACTCATGATGGAAGGTTGAGAGGCAGATGATCCACGGCCACCAGGAGCGTACCCGATTTTCATAGGCTTCCCTAACAGCCCAAAGGACCTTTAGCAAGGGTGGGCATTTAACAACATACTAAATAAACCCCCGTTACCATCAAGTGTGACATTGTTGTATTGTTGGATAGCTTGGGCCGCGTGGGCGGGGGTTTCAAATTGAATCTTGGCCACACCAGTCGATCTTCCAGCATTATCGTAGACAATGTTAACTTTCTTCACCGCCCCGACCGTAGTAAATAATTCCTACAGTGAATCAGCAACAACCAAGGACGGTCAGTTGATAGACATGGGTGATCAGCGAACATATCAATGAGCACAAACCTCGAGATCTTGCTGAGAAACCTCGTAGTGAAGATTTTCCACCTGGATCTTTCTAAATGTGGAGGTGTCATTGGAGCGAGGGTTAGCGGTTGCAGCCGGTGTGCCCTCGTTGAATAGATCGTGTGTCCATTGCTCATCACTGTTTCCGTTGCGACGAGGTTTCTACGAGTCGCAGAGTGCTGATGAATAAGAAGGACTCGAAAAGAAACCAGATGGTTACGAAGTTACCTGACGCGAGTACGGGGTTGAGCGGTTTCTCTTGTCGTTTCTGCCGCGGTCGCTCTTGTTGTCAGAACTGGGCTTTGGGTGACTGGTTCTGAGCTTTTTGTCGGTCTTTATCATGTCTTCCAGGGACATGTCAAGGATGTTGGTGCTGTCAGCGGATGCCATAGTTGAGTTGAAAGCGCTGGAGAGAGGAGTGAAGAAAAAAAGGAGTACAGTGCGCACACCTGATAGGCACAGAATCCGAGTTGGCTTAAAGATAAGCCCGATTCCTGTGAAACATTGCTCAACTTAAACCCACAAGAAAACCCTGGAGGCAGGAATTATCACCATATGACACCACAAATTCCCCAATTCTGTTGAGAGTTACACAGGTATTGTCTGAATTGACAGCCTAAGAAACAATAGGCTAAACGAAATCATCGCAATCAACACATATAGCGGTGAGCTCTGGGGCAGGCAATGGTGGATTCGGTGATAAAAAAATTCAGGATTTGGCATTGGAGCGTGCACGGGTCACAGTGATGGCACTTTGGGCCCAATTCCTTCACCACTCACTAGCAAATCTCGATTGGGTTTGGAATATGCAGCGATCCTGATATTTGTATTGAATGGGGATAGTCGGATACATATACTGAGGATACATAGAAACGGCCATTTTAAAATCCAGAATTAACGTTGTGGGAGAACATTCCAATCGTCAGATCAAATCTATTTGATTTTATATTGGAAATACACAATTAGTTGGCGCGTTCCTCTTGGTCTATTTTTTTTCCTTCCGCACCATTCAGCCTTCTTGCTTCTTTCCCAATACTCTTTCTCGGAGTTATTCCCAAGTCAACTAGCCTACCAAACTAGTTTTGTTATTTTTTACTACACTAAGTTAATTTTATCCCTAGCTTAACCAGCAAGCGGTGCCCATCTCTCTCCTGCTCCGTACGTGTGTCCTACCAGCCTTTTATCCTGCAGTGAAGAGTGTCGCGATCATCTATTTTTCCCTAGCCACACTCAAAGACCCTCAACACATCAACATCCGCTGATCGTCTTTATACGCGTTCAAATCGTGAAAATTCGCGCCCAAATCCACTTCAACCAACATGTCGACTAACGGTACCTCCGCTGTTAGAGCAGCCCCCAACCTCGCTCCGCAGCAAATGACTGCATCTCAAAAATTGGTTTCAATGAATGAGCAAACTTGGCTTCAGCTTGGTTAGACCCCTTACTTCTGATCTCCCCTCCATCGCCTGCTCTAAACCTTGCTATTTCATAGGTGCTTTGGCTGAGTTGATGCTTGACCACGATCGTGCCATGAATGCTTATGAGGCCACTCTCAGGCACAATCCTTATTCCGTCTCTGCGCTAACTCAGATTGCTTCTTTGTGCAGAAGCCGTGAACAATTTCCCAAGGTATATGTCCACTCGACTTGATCGCCGCTGATTCCATGCTTAATTGCGGTGTTTTTAGGCTGTAGAGTATTTCCAAAGAATTCTCAACATTGAAGGAAACCATGGCGATATCTGGGGCGCTTTGGGTCATTGTTACCTGATGATGGACGACTTACAGAAAGCATACACTGCATATCAGCAGGCTTTATATCATCTCCCCAATCCAAAAGTAAGTGACTGCATTTACATGCCTCCAATGCAGTCGAATTCGACCTAACCGCTTTGGGCTTCGTAGGAACCGAAACTGTGGTATGGCATTGGTATACTCTACGACAGGTATCAGTCATTGGAGCATGCGGAGGAGGCATTCTCGGCCGTACTGCGGATGGACCCTAAATTCGAAAAGGCCAACGAGATTTACTTTCGCTTGGGTATCATATACAAGCAACAGCAGAAGTTCGACCTAAGCCTGCAAGTAAGCACCCGTTTATTCAGTTTGCTCCTTCGAGCAACATGCTAATGACCCCTCTACGCTAGTGCTTCCAATATATCCTTCGCACCCCTCCTCGTCCACTAACCGAGGTAGACATTTGGTTCCAAATCGGACATGTTTACGAACAACAGAAAGAGGTAATAGTGAGGAAACACCGTGTGTTGAAGTGCATGCGACTGATACTTTGCATTAGTTCCAACTGGCCAAAGAAGCTTACGAGAGAGTACTGTCCGAGAATCCAAACCACGCCAAGGTGCTGCAACAGCTTGGCTGGCTTTTCCACCAACAGAATGCGCCATTCTGCAACCAGGATGCTGCCATTTCATACCTAACCAAATCCATTGAGGCGGATGGTGCAGATGCGCAGTCTTGGTATTTGTTGGGTCGATGCTACATGGCCCAGCAAAAATACAACAAGGCTTACGAGGCTTACCAACAGGCGGTCTACCGTGACGGACGGAATCCCACCTTTTGGTGCTCTATCGGTGTGCTTTATTATCAAATCCACCAATATCGGGATGCGTTGGATGCCTACAGTCGTGCCATTCGGCTTAATCCTTACATCAGCGAGGTTTGGTACGACTTGGGTACCCTGTACGAGTCGTGCAACAACCAAATCAACGATGCCATTGATGCTTACCAGCGTGCGGCCGAGCTTGATCCCAACAACCCTCACATCAAGCAAAGATTGCAACTGCTCCGCAATGCCCAAACCGCAGGCCCCCAGCCCGCCGCCCCGGTACCTCAAGATGTTAATCTTTCGACTTACCAAAACAATAGCAACTTCCCATCGCAACTTCAACAGGGCGGCGGCCTTCAAGGCCCTCCTCAAGGATTCCCCGGATATCCTCATGGGCCACCTGGTGACCGCCCTGCTCCCCCGCCTGAGCTTAACAACCACGGACGTCGTACACCCCCTCCTCAAGAGCATCCATCTATGAATAGAGGCGAGCACCCAGGCCCTCGTGGGCCCTATGGAATGAACGATGCTAGACCATCATATCCCCCGCACATGAGCCCTAACGCTCCTATGCCCAGGCCGGTGACCGACTCCCCCCATCATAACATGGATCATAGGATGCAGCAGCCGCCCGACGTGAGCCCATCCTACAATCAGCAGCAGGAAAAGCACCAGCCTATGCCCGTGGAAAAGAGGGAGGCTGATGACGCGATAAGACTCAACAACGGTATTAGCAATTATCACAACCATGATAGCCCGGTACACAGTGATCCCTACTCAAGACCTAGCGAAGCTAACACTGGCGATAGAAGACCTCCCAACATGCCCTCACCCATCAACCCTAATAGACCGAAGCCCGAAACCTACTCTCCTAATGCTCAAGGCTTCAAATATGAGCCATTCGATCATAGCGGACGTAACACGCCAAGCGGTGTCAAGGAATCCAGGCAGAGTAATGTAGAAAACCAAAACGAGGAAGGGAAAAACGAAAGTAGAAATGTAGAAGAGAAGCCAGGCGCCCCACAGGACAAGCCCCACGAAGCTAGCGAGAGCAAATCCTACGGAGGGAACAAACAGCTCGACGAGGATTACGACGGCGCGGATGCCCTGATGAGCATGATGAGCATGCGCGGAGGAAAGGAGAATTCCGTCAGCCGGGAGCCTGAGAACGCCGACTCCAGCGAGCCCAAGAGGAGCCACACCATGCCTCCACTGCCAGCTAGCGAGGAGCCCTCCAAGCCAACCTCCGTGTCACCCCACCTCCCGCATTCTCAAAACAACAATGGAACCCGTGCTGGCTCTGTGCCCATTGAAAACACTGGGGCCGACCGTAGTACCCAAAGCTCCCCTCAACTCTCCACCCAAAACCAATCCCCATTGCCATCCAAAAAGCCACCCCAAGAAGAGAACTGAAGTTTCCGGACACTAAATATCCAATGACCAACCACACAAGATTTCTTTTACTTTTCCACTGATTGTCAACCATGTTGGTGAATTTTCTTTGTAGTTTCCCTTGTCCATTACGTTCTGGTTATATAAAATGATTTTCTCCCCAGTGGCCTAAGCCCCGGGTCATATGTACGGCACCCAACCATAAGCGATTCACTTGGAGAGTGGGGGGGCGGGAAAGAGATTTATTGAACATCCATCTATATAGAAGGGGGGTTGCCCCTATTTAACGAGTCTCGAATATATAATTGAATTTTACATGGAATAGGCATTGAAAAAAGTGGATTGATTGTTGTTCTGTTTGGGCGAACTGGAGAGTGAAAATGCAAACTGGATGGGTGAGTGGTCGATGAAATTTCGGTTGGCTGCAGTTTGCTGGGGGGAGTGTGCGGATACTGGTGAACTTGGGATGCTCAGAGTGCCTGCTGATTGGGGCTCTGGCTGTAAGAAGGAAGTCAGAGGAGGGAGCAGGGGTAGGTCTGTCCGGATGGGCGCTAGGTTGTGAGGAGGCGGGGTTTGGCTTGGTGAGGAGGCCGAGGATGAGTTGGACATATATCCACTGTTAAACGTGGGGGTCCGCATCTCCATGGATTGATCTTGTTCGTAATTGAAGAGCGGGGAGCCGGGCCTCATTGGTCTCAGGGATGGAGAAACATAAGGGCTGGTAACCTGGGAGGAGCGTGCAGAGACAGGGATATATTCGTTGGGAGGTTGGGTATTTTCGCTACTGGTAATTACAATGGATGGGTGTCTCTCACTCTCAGGGCTGGTCTGCGGGTATTCTTTGAGTAGCTGGTTTTCAAAGCGTAGATTTTGATTCTCGTCGCGGAGCTTCTCGAGGTACTCCGCAGCCATCTTCAAGACATTTGCCGTGTCGTGGCCAGACCCTTCGCGACCGATGGAGGGAAGCATATCTACAAGTTTCTTTACAGCAGGATCAACCTGAGGACAGGGTTGATCATTCTTGGGTTTAGACTGATCGCGTTGCTTGGGTCTTTGGGGATTCGGCTTGTGCTCGGTGTTGTCATTATTCAATATATTCACCCCGTGGACGAGGTAGGAGCCAGCTTTCTTCTTTTTGCGTGGCTTACGAACTCGGCCTTGGGTGGAGTTTTCAAAGCGAAATAGCTTCAGCTTGGTGCCCACCGTGGGGTTCCCCATGGGATAAGGCTTGTCTGAGGCCATGGCTTGTGAGGTACTGCCGGATGGATGATTTGGCGAACGCAACGAAGTTGGGACCACCATGGAAATGGAACCACCTTTGTTGTAGGAATTTTCCATCAAATCAATTATTTACTTAGTCGTAAGTCTTATATCAGAAACGAGTCAATATAAAAAGGCCCTGCTCTAATATAGTTTCGAGCAACCAACATGAAACTGAGTTAATGGTGTGTTCTTGATTCTGTCCAGAGGTTTGTCTGTCAGTTGCTGCAGTGGTGTATGCGCGAGAGCTTTCCGGAGTGGTGAGAACGGTGTGTTGAAAGACTGGAGTGGCGTGAAGATTTACTCAAGTGAGCCCTCGGCCTTATATACTTGACGGCCGAACTTTGGAAGATCAACACCCGCGACTGTTTAAGCCTTCGATCCGCATGGCAACCAATGGAAGACAGAGGCCTGCGAAGATAGAAACCATCGTACCAGGGACGAACTTGCCTATTTCGATATATAATCTCACTTCCATCCAAATCATTCGCTCTTTGGAGGTTACTAAAGAAGCAACACTAACATTCGAACACACTTTCGAACGTGGATACTTCTGACTATAGTTCCCAATCACTACCTGGTAACTGCTTAATAGGATTCGTAGCTATGTGGACCAATTCAAATGCCACTATCTCCCCCCTTTGGCTCGTAACCAATAATAGAACTTCGGTAGCCACAAAATGTCTTGACTCAGCAGCCGGATTTGATCAGTGATGACGGATTCCTTGCCAAAAAGAGGGAATTGTTTATCAGTGCGAGTTTAGGAAGTCCTGGTCAACCGGGTTGGAGCATGTCGGCGATTTTTCTGGCTATTCGCTACGGTGATAAAGCCCAGCTTGATATGGAATAATTTACTTTTGTATCTAGAAGTGCGAATTTCTTTAACTGGGAACTTGCCATTCTAGTTTGGAAATCTTGATCAACCTCGGAACATCCAAACTCTGCGTGTTTCGATCTTTGGGATTCGAGACTAGTTGCCGTTGTGAGGAAGTTATTCCGGTTTCCAAATTCACCCTAGTGGCTGTAGTTCCTCTCTCCTCTCTCCTATTCATTCGTCTTTCACCTTCAAGGGTTAGCCTCATTAGGAACCCTACCCACAACCACCCACATTCCGAGTTTTGCTGTAACCCCTTTTAGATAGCCTTGATGCTCTGGTACAACCACCTCCTTCTGTTCCCTTAGAACGCTTGTGAAAGGGTGGATCAGATGACTATTCCACGTTGCATAATATTCTGAAGTAGGCCATCTGGATAGTATTCTAAAGTAGGCCATCTGGATAGCGGTCCAAGAAGCTCCAAATGGCTAATCGTGAGAAGAAGTTGAAGTTTAATTATTTCTGGGATTGTTGGTGGATGGAACATCCGTATCGTGGTATTAGTGCTCGATAGAATGTTTATGCCGGATCTACTGGATAGTATATGCTGATGGTACACTGAATGGCTTGCCTGATCTGTACCTAGCATCCCAAGGCCAACATGTAAAGAAAATCAGCGCATTATCGGAGGTTTTGCGAGGTTGGTCGGTGTTGTTTCCGTCGGGTCAGAAAAACACCACTTCCGTACGAAAATATACACTGTTTATTCATATAGAGCGATTTTGTGCACAGAGAATACCATAAAGTGAAACTAGGTAATTTGTTTAGGCGTGCATGGTTGCTGCGCAAAGATTCGTGGATCAGGGGCCAGGCACGATCATGCCCAATCATCTGGTCAATCTTGATGAGCTCGGATTCCTTCTATCGCATTTCTAATATCCTGAACCAACTGATTTGGGTCCGCATGTGGTGGTGCTTCCATGTAAACGTTGCCGTACTTGAAATCGCGTAGATTCAGTACGATAACCCGACTGGTATCTATATGCGGCATGTAGTAAAACTCCTTTTTCTCTCCGCTAAAAGGATGGTAGATAGTTCCTATCCACTATCAGCCTGGTGATAAGATTAACCAAAGGGTTAATAAACACTTACCAGATAAATACACATAAGGAAGCTCAGCACCAACCCTCAGTCCTTTGAACCCATGCTTGGCCCCCAGACCCACTTTAGTAATCTTGTCCAAAGGTATCTCTATATCCTCGAACAAAACCGAGATAAAATAATGGTAGGTTGCATCGAAACCCAAGGTCAGGGTGGCCTCTTGAAGATCAAATGTTGCTGGCATTGGCAGGAAGGGGGGGGGTAAACCTGAGGCACTGTTGTTATCTGGAAATATGTTATATACATCCGTGATTCTGCTGCGGAAATGGAATAGCTCCGAAAGTTTAATTTCACCGCATCTTGGCATTGGTTTAGGCAAGTATTTGTATGTATTAAGTATGAGGTGATACAAACTCCAACCCAGATTCTCAGCCAATGATACTAGACCCACAAATGGTCACATATAGGTAAAGAGAGGGTTGAAGGATTGCCGCTAGATTGGGAACTAGGTAGATTGTTTATGCGGAAGCTCATAGTTGATCATAAGATACTTGTGGGGAAAGGGGGCGTGTAAAACTTTTCCCAGACCATATTGCATCTCACCAAACAAGTACATAAACTGGGTGATGGTTGTCTTGGAGAAGACGCACTGTTGGTTGAGTGTGAGTGGATTTGGTTGTATTTAATTGTTTTGGAAATTGGTTTAAAGGAGAGCCTTCTTAATGACGATCGTCACGGCTTCTACGTGAGCTTCGGTGGTCTCGGCTTTTCCGCTCACGAGATGGACTACGGCTTCGGCTCTGGTACTTCTGGTTTTGCCCGTTTTCCTTCAGCGTGGCCCTTTGTGCAGCGTAAAGATCCTTGCGCAGTTTACGGCTGACCACCTTCAGATGCATGAAGTTGCAAAAGCCACCACGTGTACATTCCGAGTTTTCGTATTGTCGACAGCACGCCTCTCTGAAGTCAGTCACTGGTGAGAGCTCCGCATAGAGTGGTCGGGCTAAATAAACCTCGATTTAGTACGATGTCAGCAAAAAATCATCCAATTACCTCTGCTTACCAGCGTAGAATCTTTGATTAAGCGAGTCGACTGCTTTGCCGGCGTCTTCTTCGTACCGATAACGAACGTATACATTTCCAACCAGGTGGTCGCCGACATTGTCGCAAATGTTCATTTCCTCTATTTCCCCGTATTTAGCCAACTCCATAAACATGTCTTCGTAGCATAGATCGAAGTGTTCTTGTAATTGCTCCTCGTTCAAGGTGCAGCTAGGATCATGGGCGGGATTTTGATATACATTGCTCAGTAAGATCGTTTGAGAAAATGTGGGTTTCACGTGTTTTCGAGAACAACGATCTCCGTGTCGACAGGCACCAATTTTGAAATAAAATGAACAGTTGACTCTAGATTACAGTGCAAAGGTTATTGTCAGCGGTAGATGAAGCTCCAGGATAGATGGGGCACTTACTTGTCTTTCTCAGTACCATAGATAGAAGCAAGATAATCCGCCATATTATAACAAAGTTGAACCAAACCTCAAAGGTGATTCAAGTTGGCGGTAAGAAAAAAAGGGCTTTAGAAAGGGCCTAGCAGCGCGTTGAATATCTATACTTTTTTCAAATCAATTTCACGGATTTTATGCCTACTCAGACTTGGCTGATTTACATGTGAATTAATCAAGAAATACGTGAATGCGGTTAGCATCATGGCTAAGATTAACTATCATGGTATCCATTATTAGGTGTGATGCCTGATGCTTTGTTCAATATTGACAAGCCTTATGTAGCAATTAAGAGGCTATATCCGAAGAATAATGTTCTATAGCATTGTCCATGCTCAATTCTGATATCTCCCACGTGTAGTGCTCAGTACTACTCTACTGATGGCCGGACAAAGAGTTCAACCTTCGTTGACTTCTCAACATCAGTAAAGCATTATCATTTCCTAATTTGGCCAAGATAGTGGCTGGACTGCTGTAGAGAGGCGCTTACGCGGATGATTTGTTCCACGGCTCCCCAATAATGGCTCATGTTACATAATAGCAATATGGCCACCTAATCAATCATGATTTTTAATTATTTAATTGATAGAAGGAGAATTGACTTCTGTCAAATTTTGATTGTTGCTTTAAAATGAGCTTGGCTGATTGCATTAGAGGTGTCCACCACGTCGCCATCATCAGCTCCAACTATGAAGTTTCTAAAGGTACGGATGGGATTAACTGGCCACACGTTTCGTTTGCTAAATTCAAGTGATAGATTTCTACACACGCATACTTGGTTGCGATATAATCGAGGAGACGTATCGCGCAGAACGCGATTCTTGGAAACTCGATCTGCAGGTGCCTAACTCCAGTACACAGATCGAGTTATTTTCCTTTCCCACGCCGCCTAAACGCACCTCCCGCCCAGAGGCCTGTGGACTTCGTCACTTGGCCTTTGCAGTCAATAACATTGACACCGCAGTTAAGAAACTTGAAGAGCATGGTATTGCCGTGGAGGAGATTAGAGTGGACCCCATTACAAACCAGCGTTTTACTTTCTTCGCTGACCCAGACGATTTACCACTGGAATTGTATGAGCAAGTTTAGCTAATGTGATGCTATTTATAACAAATAGAACATAGAATCGCTTCGTCGAAGTACATAAAGATATGCAAGTGTAATATAGAGAATGATATCCAAATGGGCGATGATTTCGAAGACATTGCAGTGACCAAATACCAGCTTCTCAAATTCATGCGCTGAATGTGGGGACGGGTTCATCGAAGAATATGGCTTCCATGACATTATAGATCAGTTCAAACTGTACAAAACATGTAAAATATTCCATGTATAGTCACTTGCTCCGAGTCGTTCGTGGCGAATTGGGCTGGGCTTGGGCGTGTGTTTGGCCGGTGGCGATGTTGGGTGAGCTTATGGGAGTACTTCGGCGGACCAATAGGCTCTTCAATGCTTTCAAGTCGTCGTGGAGGCTGGACACCATGGCATGTTGTGCGGCCTTTTGATTCTCGAGCATCTGGAATACCACGAATCAATTAGATGAACTAGTACCATGCTTATCACCTCTTACCTGTGGTATGGAGTGCTGTAGTTCGTCTAATTGCGCACCCAAAAGCTTGAACTCTTGATCCCGTGTAGCTGCTTGCTTTTGAAGATTCGTTATTGAAACTCTGAGCTTTTCTACGTATCCTTGTAAGGCTACGGTTGTTAACGTCAAGTTGGTAAGTTGTTCTTCCGCACTAGGCGGGTGAAGACTGAACGAAGTTCCGTTGAGTTTAAGGCCAGTGGGTTTCTTTAATGACGGTTTGGCGTCGGTATCGGTCAAACTATCTCCCTGGCTACTATCCCCTTTCTTGCTACTAAAACTCTGTACGAGGCTAAATAAATACTGGGTATTTCCTAAAGCAATAGACTAACCCTCTACCTTGATTAATCCATATATTCCATACACACTTCCCAAGGTGCCAGCAGTCACAGCCAAATAGCTTTTCCACTGGCCGAGTTCAGGCTTGGAAAAAGCCAAAACATCGTACCAATGTTTGCCTTCGTGGGCCATTCCCAAGCTGGTTTGTACTTGCGTATTTTGAGGCATCTGCTTGGCCGATTCCCAAGCTCGATTCTCTTCAGCTGCTTGCATAGATCCAGTAGAGTCCATCTCGAAATCTCTAGCCACTGGCTCTATCTGGCCAGTACAAGCAATTGCCTCTTTTATCTCCTCATTCGATAAACCTTTGCTTCTCAAGAACTCGATTTTCTGGTGAGGATTTCTACTTTGCACTTCAGGTAGTTGAAGGAATTTCACAGCACTTTCAACGAGTTGCATCCGTTCGGACATGTCAGGCGACGTTGATGACGAAGTCTGGGTTATTCTTGCAGGTATCTCTTATGTTTGTTGGTTCTTACCACTCACAAGCCAAACCAGATTGAAGACTAAATTCAAGTTTAAGCAAGTTTGGATGACGCTGTCTTATCAATTCTATTTGAAGTGATTCAACGATGATTCCGATGTCTCTTAATGCAAAGTAGTGCAATTACACACACCATCGAAAGGGGAGCTGAGGTTGGTCGCCCTTGCGGCAATAGGAAATCTCTTTCTCTGGACAAAGGTTGTAGATCGAACTAACAAAAGGAGCCAGTTCGGTGGCACATTCGTGTCACATCAATTATCTCGGGTATTCTTCACGTAGCACCAAGTCACCCATCTTGTTTAAATGAATTAAAAGGTAAATCAAACATAGCTGGGATGTAAGGCAGATACCACCAAAGGACCGTGGGATCAAATCAAGCCTCCCTTCCGGATATAAAACCTCGAGGGCTTGCTAATCGGTAGACATCAATCTATTCCTTTTTTCTGAAATGGTCTTGAGTCGAGTGTTTTCCGTTCCAGTGGGCGAAGAAACCCCTACTTCTGGGAAACCCCACCGCTATTATGAGACCCAGCATGACTTATTGAAGCAGCCTATTCCTGAGATAGCTACTCTGTATGATGTACTCCAGTATAGTGCACGTACGTACCAGGACCAGGAGGCTCTGGGTTACCGTAAAGTGGTAAAAGTCATATCCGAGGAGAAACTTGTCAAGAAAAACGTTGGCGGCGAGATCCAGGAGGAACTTAAAACGTGGAATTATTTCCAACTCAGCCACTATAACTGGTATTCTTATAAAGAAGCCAGTAACATCTGCTCTTCCTTAGCCGCCGGCTTGCTTCAGCTAGGCCTGGGCCCTCAAGCTAAGGTACTTCTCTTTGCAAAGACCAGGTAAGATGTCTCTGTATGTGCGATGGTTGTAGATCTTTCACACTTATACATATATAGCGTTGAATGGATGCTGATGGCACAAGGTATGATCAATCGTTTTTATCATGGTACAACAGATACTGACATTTCATGTACATAGCCTGCTACATGCAGAGTATTACTGTGGTGACCGCCTACGACACCCTAGGGGAGGACGGGGTGCTACACGCTTTGAATGAAGGGGAGATCACTGTGTTGTTTACAACTGCCGAGTTGTTGAAAACTGCATCAAGCGTTGCCTCCAAAGCCTCCTCCCTAAAGCATGTTGTTTTTATGGAAGAAGCCTCTGCTGGGTCCCTTGAAAATTTCAGAAACACAAACCCAACCATTGAGCTTCGAAGCTTTGACCAAGTCAAAGAGCTTGGGAACGAGTATCCTGCTGATCATCAACCCCCGAACCCTGAAGACCTTGCGTGTATTATGTATACCTCAGGTACTACTGGTGCTCCAAAGGGAGTCATGCTCACCCATGCTAACATTGTCGCTGGCAGTAAGTACAACTTAACAATGCTTCATGGAACCCCCTTCTGATTGCTGATATGAACTAGTTGCGGGGACCTCCAAGCTTTTCAAGGGAATACTTGGCCCTGGCGATACAATCATGGCTTATCTCCCGTTGGCCCATGTTCTGGAATTCTTGGTAGAGCATGCCGTAATGTATTGGGGAGTTGCTTTGGGTTACGGATCTATCAGAACGCTTACTGACGCCTCCGTCCGGAACTGTTTGGGTGATCTCCGTGAATTGCGACCCACTGTGCTGACTGGAGTTCCAGCAGTTTGGGAGACCATTCGCAAAGGGGTTATAAACAAGGTGCACGCATCTGGCAGCGCCACTGCCATGATATTTGGAGCGGCTTTGTATATCAAGAAACTGCTGACCAAATTCCACATCCCAACCCAGTTTATTGACAACATTTTCTTCAAGAAAATCAAAGACCAAACAGGAGGTCGTTTAAGGATTGCTTTGTCGGGAGGCGCGCCCATTGCTGTTGAGACTCAGGAATTCCTTAGTCTGACTGTATGCCCAATCCTACAAGGGTACGGTATGACGGAGGGCACAGCCATGTGCGCTCTCATGAGCCCCAGTAACTTTGCCTATGGTACCAGTGGCCCACCAGTTCCGTGCAGTGAAATGAAGTTGGTGGATGTTGAAGAAGCAGGATATAGTCATCGCAATAACCCACCCCAAGGCGAAATCTGGGTTCGTGGTCCGGCTGTTATGAAGGGCTACTTCAACAATGACGAGCTCACCAAAGAAGTGTTGACTGAGGATGGCTGGCTGAAGACCGGAGATGTTGGTGAATGGAGACCAGACGGCAGCTTGGCCATTATCGATCGTAGAAAGAATCTGGTCAAGCTCGCAAACGGGGAGTATATTGCCCTCGAGAGACTTGAGGCACTCTACAAAACCTCGCTGTATGTGCAGAATCTATGCGTCTACGGTGATTCATTCCAATACCACCCAGTCGCCCTGGTGGTTCCCATCGAGGATCGACTTCGCAAACTCGCCCAGCAAAAGGGAGTAGCCAACGCCGAAAAGTTGACCCTTCATGAGCTGTGCCAACACAAAGAAGTGAAAAAGGGGGTCTTGGACTCTTTCAAGGAAATCGCGAAGAAGGCCGGATTAGCCTCCGCTGAGGTCATTCAGAACGTATACCTGTGTGACTCCGAATGGACTTCGGAGAATAATATGTTAACTGCCGCCCAGAAAGTGAAGAGAAGGGATGTTGTACAAAAATACCAGGCCGAGGTTGAGGCCATGTACAAATAATTAATGCATTCCCTATCTCGGCCTTCTGCTACAATGATATCTAATAGCCGAATTTGTCTTCTACCAAATTTGTAAATTCGCCGTTAATAAATTTAATCGACTTGATGGAGTGTTGGTGTGGATTTGTCACAGAAATGCACAAATGAGATCGAGGAAGGAGTCATGTAATCGATGACCAATCCTAAGGCTTTCCTTTGGTCAAGTGCCCTCACACACGTAACACGGCAGCAATCTCACGATACACCAGATAGAAAGATTGGGGTCAGAAGACGTAAGTCACCTCTGCGCCTCAACATTCAGCTTTTATTTAATTCGCTTTCAAACAATTTTTTAATCATGATTAACCTTCTCGATTAGCGGGTCCAGGAGAGTATTTCCATTGATGATCTGTGTGGTGGCAATGACATATTCTCGACCTGGTATTGGCATTGGCATTGGCATTGGCATTAGTACTGGTCTTCGTCAAGATATAGCAACAACAACAATCACCTTCTTCCTGCTGGGACAAGAAACGAATTGCTGAAATCTCTGTGTAAGTGCAACCACCGAGGAACAGTACTATTGAGATTCTTGGTTGACCAGACTTGTTCCATCCTAGCGACAAACCGGTTAGAGTGGGAAACCCATTTACATGACGCTGTTTGTATTACTTTTGACTGTCCGAGCTATTCCATCTTCTACAGGCTGAACCTCGTCAAACATTTTTCCAGGGATCATCCGGATGACATCCTCGAGGCCTTTCCAACCAGCCCCGACACCGACTGCATTACGCACGGTCGGTGCCGTGTTACGATAAACACATTGGACCAGGCGTACGCTGAGAGGGGCATATCCTGAGTACACGTAAGCTATATCGTTGGGGCTTCTTTCATCGACTTGATCAACGATCAACCGCAGTGATTTGCGCACTTGAGGGTAGGGATTCCTATTTACATCTTGAATCTTGAGAAGACCAACCTTGGCAAGATTATGAAGGGTCACGATATGCTCATAGCCATAGGTCTACCAGATTCCATTGATTAGCGGGCATGAAGATTCACCGTAGAGCATCTTCCTACCTGGATAATCTCCTTCCGAAAGAAATCGTAGGTTTTGGATTTCAGTCCGTTATTCACCAATGACTGCAAACAGAGAAGTCTCAAGACTTGAAGAAGCGGTGCTTGTCGATTGATTAGCTCTTCGATGTATGGGCTTTGGGTGTTGGTATCATATCCAGCGGTGAAGTCTAGATTTGGCGTTTGCTTGAGTAGAGCTCCCTCATGGATAGTACTAAACGTGACCTTACTTTGCTGGACTTCGAGCATCCGATTGAAATCTTCTGATGTAGTGCAGCTCATTATCTGCTCAGCTAGTGTGGTATCTTGTGAAAAAGTCACGGGGAAATAACTTGAATTCCAAACAACTAGTTGAGGTTGGGTTCAGAAGGATACGTGTTTTTAGAGACAAATGTTCATTTTGTAAGCCTCCAAGCTTCCCGATAAACTCTCTGATTTGCCCGACTGTCTTCGCATGGTGACGGCCCTATCCCGGTTGAATATTCATTTAGAAATCAGAGCGCTGCTCCTTCAACTACAGTCAGAATACCTCGTAATCTTCGTTAATACGCTTGGCCACCTTGTTGAGTACGCTTCCCACCACTGCGAAGTTCATATCTCGGATTTCCGAAAACAACTTGTCCGATGAATTCAAAGGAACCTTCTTTTTCTTGTTAGTGGGTGGGTTGGCCGCTCCTGATGAAGAGCCAGCTGGGTTGGGGGAGCTCGGTGCAACTGCGGCGTCGACCTCAACGAAGGCTGTATCTAGGTTAGATTGCCTCATAGTACACCCGTTATTGTGCTATATATATGGTCTTACTGTTCTTGATTCCAAAGTATTCGTCGACCAGCCCTTCGTAGGTGAGCTGAGTGCAAAGAGGGGTTACAAGATCGGATGCACGATCAACGATTACTAGGGAATCGATGTTGGAGGAAATAGACATGCTCTGAGTGACCAAAGGATCATCTATAGCCATCTCACGCCTCATTCTCAATAGCATATCGGAGAGAAGCTAAATGTAGAGTATTAGAGTATTTCAATAACTCTGGGGTGTTGTTGCATCAGGACTAACCTTTGCACAATCTCCTTTGCCGATTATCCTTGGGAAAAACCCGTAAACAGACTGTAACCTCATGATGGCTCGAGCGACGTAATATATAGAGGTGTTATCCCCATCCTACAGAGCGTTACTTTAAGCGAACGGCTTAGCCGATGTCCATACAATACAAAGCCTACCAAATAAAGCTCCTTGAAAGAATTGTCCAGCTCAAGCGATAGGAGGTCGTCTTCGAACGGAATCAGATCCAGGTGATACTCACCAATTGTGATATGTGTCGTTTAGTTAAGGAACATGAAAAGCAATCGATTTTGTCCTGAAGGCGTCAAGAATGCATGGCAAGGATATCTCCATAAACTCCCTCTTCCTCCAATAAGCGCTCGCATATCATGGTTCTTCTGGGAACAAAGAAGAGGTTGAAGTTTTTTCCAGTGTCACTAAGCTGCTTGACATGCTCTAAAAGTGAAAGGCCTCATAATCTACCCTGTTCGTTGGTTTCAAGGTACAATACATAAAGGCTACCTGCTATGTAACGAACATATTGAATGTTCGGGCGACAGATATAAATTATACTAGAGGATTCTGTTTCCAAGGGTCCCGATTGGAGATAAAAGATTTTCTCGACTCCATGTTCCTGTTAAGACAAGGCCAGCCGACAAACGAGATTTAGCGCTCGTGCTCGTGCTCGCAAATTGCTAATTCTAAAGATAACCTCGTTACCTTCAGCAAACTGAACTCCGTTATTAAGCTTAAGGGGCCGCTTAGATTCGGATCGAGCACCAAGGTTTTTTTCCCTCTTGCCTGGCGCAGGAATAAATATTAGTTTGGTTAATTCCAACGGGCCTCCTCTACACAGTAATCAAAAGACGGGAATTCGTAAGATGATAAGCAAACTCTCACGTACAGAATCGAGAACATCCGTGAGCTCTTTCCTAGACAAGTCTCGTAAGGCATTTATGTTCAAAGAAGTGTGACCCAGATGTGGTGCGGACATGGCAGCTTCAACTTGGTCTTTAATGTAAACACCGTCTACTCCGAACTCAACTAACACTTATTTTATGGCAAAATGAGTGGAATTAAAACATTGATGATGTAGCAACTATGTGGCTTTTACCATTCAAAATTTGGGATCGTTCACTCGTGATTTAAGAGGTTTGAAGGTACTACACTGCATAATGCATGCAAAAGGTATTATGAAAATTTATTTTCGAATGAATTACTTTAATACATGCCAACTTTTCGAATCTATACAAATGGCTAACGCTCCATATACTCATTGTCTTGTTCAGCCGAGATAACACTCATGCATTTCCATTCATCTCCGAAGGTGGCTAAGGAAAAGAAAAACCGCGGGTCAAATTACCGCTCACCCTGGGACCATGCGAATGAGAAGACCTTACCTTTCCATAGTCTAACTTTACCGTCATCACCAGAGGATGACAAAATAGTGCCAGTGACATTCCACTCAACCTTCCATACCTGATATCAATATTAGTGATGTAAACCCAATGATAGTTCATACGAATTGAAAGCACCTCGGCTTTGTGGTCAGGGAACACTGCCACCAACTCAACCCTCCAACGCTTGTTCATGGCACCGGGTCCTCCTTCGTCTGTCAGCTTGAAGATTCGTACATTTTGATCCTTGGAGGCGGTGGCGATTAGTTGATAGCTTCTGGAAATTTGGCCCTTGAATTAGTGTGGATTCGTTTTCCTCCCTTGAGAGTGCAACCTTTACCTTCCCAGGTTGGGTGCCCAACTGACATCATGAACAACCCCTTCGTGTCCTGTAAGGGTCTCAAATGCCTGCCATCTATTATTCTGATCCATGCGGAAAATCTAAATCACAAGGCTGGTCGTTAGAGAAACAGTGATTGCATAAATTTCCTCTCAGACTGTACCTTTGCTGTGTTCTCTTTGGCGCAGCCAACCACCATTGTTTGAGGCTGGAATCTGGACGGACACCAAGAGAGGCAATAATTTCCATCAGCCTCTTTGCTGCCCCCTGAGCATACTTCAAACTCTTCCATCAAAGTCCAGTGTGCAAGATTCACCACCTCCATGGCTTCATAGATTCGGACCATTCCATCAGCAGCACAAGTGGCCTAGCAATTCCAGTTAAATACTATCGCGTACGTACAGCTGAAAAGTTTTCACAATAGAAATACCAGTTTAAGGCCGAGGTGACTAGGTGCAAATTCAATATCTTGTACAGAGCCACGGCTGTCTACCAGCCTAGCTTTCTCTACCCAGCGTCTACCACTATTCTTCGCTTCTATCGATCCAACCAACGCGGCGCTTTAGAAGACGACGAAAATCAAACACCAAAGACAGGGCTTACCATGCTCTTGCTCCTCCCAGATTCTAACTGAACGGTCAAACGAGCAAGAGGCAATAACTTGACCGAACTCCGGGTGAGCCCAGGCCACTTTCAGAATGGAGCAGTCGTGAGCCTAGCAACTTCACGCTCAATACAGGTCAAAGGTAACGAGAATCGAGTCAATCTAACCTTCCAAACTTCATTCAATTCCCATTGACCGGTCTCATCGTCATAATCCCAAACCTTTAGCTTTTGATCTGAGGAGCAAGTAGTAAGTCTCTTCCCGTAGTAGTCATAAGCGATGTCGTGTATGAGATCCTCGTGATTAGCGTCGAACTTGGCTATCTGATTCATATTTCTCTATGAAAAAATAAGGTATGTTCAATGAAGTAAAGGCACTCTCAATGAACTGGTTTAGATCATTGTTATTATTTAATGTTTCAATACGAATTTTTCCAAATGCAACGATCGATTGAAAAGATTGGCCTACCAGTCGCTAGATTTCGCCATGATATTACCACTGTGCAACCGCCATACAAATGATCAGCACGCCATCCAACGCATACACAGCCAGTAGACCCTCTACACAACCGACCGGTGCTCCAGACTTCACACATACAAATCAACATGTATTCCCAAAAGCTTAGTGTTTCTAGGTTTCGTTTTTATTGAGATTAAAGAAATCACCTAAAATAACTAAATAACAGTTTATTGGTCAGCCTTTCTTCTAGGGGCACGACGACCACGGTTAGCACCAGGAACGAAGGCTTGTGCGGGAGCGGCAACAGTAACACCTGGAAGGTTTTCCATGTTAAGAGCCTTGAGGAGCTCTTTAGTTTCGGGATCAACCTCGATGTTGGAGGTATCCAAAGCAGAGAATTCGGGAACGTAGTTATCCTTACGCTCACGCTCCTCCTCTTGGAGCTTGAAGGAGATACCGCGAACGGGACCACGTTGAATACGCTTCATCAAATGGGTAGTGAAACCAGCGATCTTGTTGCGAAGACGCTTGGAAGCAATGATGGCGACCTCATCACAGATCTTCTTGTTGGTTTGGAAATCCAAAGTAAGACGAGGATAGTATTTCTCGATGATGACTCTGGAAGCCTTTTTAACGGTCTTGGTACGAACGCGACCCTATGAATGCATGATGGTTAGATATCGATGTAGGATGGATGGATGCCGATGAGGAAGGATGTAGATCAGTGTGAAGGGAGCAATCTTCTTGAGTGTGATAGAGGCGTGGAAAGAGCGCTTTCCCAACACCGTATGCTGCGCTTCAGTGGTGCGTAGAAGTATTGTAAAGAACATACCATGTTGACTAACGGTTAAAGCAAAGGGATGAGTTGCCCGAAAAAGTAGAAGAGAAGGATTGGACCCATTGGAATATTCAGCCTTATGAGAATTACCCGATCATCAAATCTTTTTTCAATTTTGATTTCACCAATGATCACACATCTACGTCGATTGTGGGTTGTTTGCATTTGGCGCATTAGGTGGGCTTGCATCTGGGATTTATTGTAGATGATGAGTTTATATGGGCGCGGCATGTTAGGTTGGGTTGGGGGTTGGTGGCTGGGATTGAACATAACAAACAAAACTTGATCAAATGAATGGACCATGAATTAAGAATAGTACTAAAAAATTAAAAGAAACGGGGAATTGTGAAGCTCAATTATTTCTTAACAGTAAAGTAGACAATCAAAATAATCGCCACAATCAATATGATGGCGAGGATGAGTAAACACCATCTTTTCTATAAACAGTTCCTACAGTTAGTTACGGTTAGCTTTACAATGATCAGGAAGCAACCAACCTTTCTTGCACTCCTGGCGTGGCCAATGGCAGTATCCACCTGAGTATTGGCATTGGTTGTATGGTCCACTGCGCTGTTCATTTGGTGTTCAATCGACTGAAGCTGCTCCTCTTGCTCCTCGACTAGGAGCTGCATCTCTTGGAACAAGTTGGCAAGTTCCTAGTCACCAAGCGTTAGCGATGTACATTTGAAGAGTAGGGAATGGATCATGGGACTTACTATGATGTTCTTCTCGATCTTCACGATGTCTTCGTGACGGTCTTGCACGTTTTTCATGACTCGTCTAGCTTCGCCTCGGGACGAATTCAACACCTAGTAACCCAGTCGTCAGTCGGGGAAATCCATATCGTATCAACAAAAACGGATCCTTACTCCTTGTGCAAAAATCTGGCCACCTTGGTCCTCGTCTAGGATTTGCTGGATCTCCTCCTCAGTAGCGTAAGGATTGACTGCAGTCGAGTATGGAATTAATATTGAAAACAAATCAACATCTACGGAAATGTGTGTTACCAATTCTATATTGACGCTCAAGCATCTGCTTGTAGCGCTCCTTGTATTCCAGCTCTACTTTCTGGTATTTTTTTAAAGTCTCCATAAATTTGGTTTTGATGGCTGCATGCTACAATTCTCGGTCAGGGATCAACTATTGATGGGTGAGATCGAGGTATTTCGCTTACTCTATTCTTGCGGATCTGTGCGTCGGAGGTGGGTCCCAGCTTCAGGTTGTTTCTTTCTAAAGCTATATTCAATAAGGTAGATAGGTGAATATTAAAGTTAAAAGAGGCTTCAAACATGTAAAATACCTTTGATCTTTTCTTTGGTTTCAATGAGCAACCGTCTAGTGTCGTTGACAGCGGCTTCCAGCTGTTTGGAGTTCACTTCAGACAAGTTAGTTGCAATGGACAGTAAACATTGAAGGAGGCTTCTAACTTACTCTCAGACTCTTCAGCAGTGGTGGCATCCAACGCTCTTGAATGGAGTGTCTCAATACCATAGATATTTTCGTTGGCCAAGCGAATTTCTTTATCGATGCTTTCAATCTGACAAACGCATGTTTTAGTTGACGGTACGATGTATTGGGAGGCTTTTCCTTGACTAACCTGATCGTAGTACGCATTCAATGGTATAATTTGGTTTGATGGTTGCATATTGCCCATCTCCATTTCACCTAGATCTTGGTGTTGATAGCCTCGGCCACCCTAAACCGAAACAAGCGATTAGTACGCACGATGAAGGCTTGCTAGGGGGATAAATAGCTACCCGTTGTTGTCCCAAACGATCTCTACTCATAATAATAAAACGAAAAGCTAAGTGTGAAGAAGTGGTAGTTGATAAATTTTGAAAATTTGTGCCAAGTGATGCCTAGAAATAGCAGAGTATGAGATATGAAACGAGGATCAAATTAATGATTATGGAAAAGATATTATCTCCTATAATTTACTTACTAGGCGCGTTTGAACAATCAGAATCGCGTTTGGCAGTCTTATGGGTAATTTCAATCAATTCGGTTGCTATTCAAAGCTATTTATTATTACCATTGCCAAGTCTATAACACCCAAGTCCTCGAAAACAATAGATGTCAGGTTTTTGCTAAAAATAGATCCGAGATTCCATTATGACACATCTTGGCACAATATCATTATGTAATGTGGGCTATGAATGTGTTATGGACCATGGGCCACGGGCACAATCTTGGCACTCAAAAGACGGTCGATGCCTGAATGCGTTCTATGACTTCATCGGCCGTGACTCCTTCAATACTAACCACTTTCTCGCGAGATTTTAAGCCGGACACTATTGTTATATTGGATTTGCGCACCTTCAAAACCTTTCAGAGAATACAAATAAACAAAGCTTCTATTAGAACCACCGTGCGGCTGATTTCCTACCTCAGCAACAAATTCCACCACCCCCCTATTTGCTTCGCCTTCTCTCGGAGGGGCTGATATCTGTATGTGAAGATATGCTGTATGTAAGCGACCCACCCATTGCTGAAGAGATGTGGGACCATTACCTGAACCCCAACACGATCCCCTATATCAGTTATTTGATTCTGTTTAGCACCTGGCTTTACGTGCAACTCGAGTCTGGTGTCTCCATCTTTGTGAAGGTATACAGGTCCTCGCGGCTTGGGAACGTCTTTGGAACCGAGTGTATTTTTGTTCTTTCCTTTATTCACCATAGGCGACGAATTTTTGCTTCGTAGATGCTACACATCAAATAGGTCGTTTCAGACGAGGACCTGGTACAAAACTTGAATCTCACTCACCTTAAAACATATCATGGATGGACGAAACATGCACATAGTGTTGGATCAGCATCTCCGGTGATCTCAATTTCTGCATTGGTTCAGTTTTTTTTTTCACATATAAAATAGATGCGCTCTTTGAATCTTCGCTTGTCTCTGGATCATTCATGGATTGGCAAGACATCCATTGACCGCTCGGGAGGACATTGCTGAAAGGTAATTATAGTTTCGTACATATACAACGAATAGCTGTGATGAGCCAATTTCCATTAGATCCATTGTCTGACTGTCCGTCGTTGTACGGCAAATATGCAGAGATTTTATTCTGAGCTATTCTATTCCTCACACATACACTCATACGCACTTGCTAACCACTTTCTTGTCTTAGATGGTAAGTTGACAGTTAGATTTCGGGAGGTGGAGCAATGAGGAACAACCATTAAAGATCCATTGTCCGACCTTCGCCGTTGAGCGAAGATTCTGAGGAAATGTTGTACTGAGCTCCACAGATTATTTATTTCAACTAATTTTAACCAATGCTTCACAATAGGGTATCTGTCCAACCTTTAAATAAACTTTGTTAACCAACAATTCGACAGTTAAAGTTGAGGCGCTGTATCACGGGGTGGTTTTAATTAAACACATCGATTCTCATGGGACACTAATCACCCTTATCACATGCACCCAGCTTCAGAATCCACCGACTATTTGTAATCGCTGGATGGAATGAATTAACAGACTCACTCTTCTGGCGACAGATGCATTAACATCATGGAAGCCAAAACGTCATCCCAACCGAATCAAGTGATGCATTGGTTTTCTCCGAACAAGAAAACCGAAAAGTCCAAAATTATTGATCACCTTCCTTTTATTGCCTCGCTTGGTGAACGATTCTCTTATTGCCTCGCTTGATGAACGATTGCGCAGCCATCCATATCTGGGATTCCCCGTTTAAGGAAGATCTTGCCATTTTGAGAAGATCGAGAACCACACATGTAGCCCATAGCAGTAGAATCATAGTAAATCTTGACGAATCAGGGTATAGGTCAAGTGTCCTGCGACCTTAATTGTTAATGGGTTAATGGGGATATCGAACGACTAATGAGAAACGTAGCTTTCGATTGAGAACAGAGCCCCAATCTACTGAAATGCAAGATATTGCCTGAGACAATGATTGGTGCCACTGGCAATTATATTATATATACACCATGTATACACCATATATACACCCTCAAGTTCAATCGTAATGTACCTTGATATAATTTGCTTGTCAGTCCCTAATAATTGTATTGTATGAACTACAGCTATTCGCTGATTTTCAACTTCCAAGGTTGAGATGGTGCGACTGCGGATTACTTTATATATAGGGGAAGCCGTATCACAATTTGCGTAGCTACTTATCCTTCTCCCATATTCCTCAATTTCTATCCCCTCTGTTCCCTCCCCTTCTCTGTCGATATTTTCCTCTTCCTGCTCACTCCTTAATCATCATGAGAGAATCCAACTTTTCTTTCCCCGCTCAGAACCGTGCCTGCGTTACCATCACTTCTGCCCTTTATGACCGTAGGGCACTTGATTGCACTGCTATCTTGCCCTTAATCAACTCTCTTTCTCACCTGATTTACTTGACGAGCACATCTCCCCGCATCAGAGAAATTATCACCAAAGACGGTGGACTTGAACGGTTAGTTCGCATCCTGAAAACCACCAAGCTCGATGACAAACGTCAAGCCTGGAAATGGTCCATGGCTTTTCAATGCGTTGTAAACGTCGGCGTCCGCGGTACTGAGACAATCCGTACAAGAGTCGTGGATGCCGGCATGGTCGACATCGTCATCCAGATTTTGAAAAGCTTTCAAAGAGCCGTGAATCAAGTCAAGATGGATAAAGAGAAGGAAACCCTCAACTTAGCATCTGGTGAAGAGTTGAGTGAGAACCTTTTCGCCAGCCCTAATTCCATGTCAAGTGCACTAGTTGAAGACACAAACGAACCAATTTCGTCGGCGTCTCTATTCCAAAGAAATCTTCCTTCACTCCGTCGCACCCTTGCCGCCCAGCAGTTGCAGAATTCCATCAACAGTAGTTCATCCACCCAGCTGCAACCTTTATTCGGAAGCAACGCCGGTGTTGCCATGGACTTTGAAACTCTCTCGGAAGATTCTCAACCTTCCTCACCTACTACACATCTATTTCAAATGGGTGCCTTAAACCGAAACGAGTCAGTGGAGCACGCCAACCCACCGAACGAATTCAGAAACCACACAGCTGCTGAAGAAGTTCTATATCGTGAAGAAGATATCCTTCTATCTTTACAACTTCTTGCATACGTCTCCAAATACCCACATCTTCGCCAGCGTCTTCACAGTGAATTCGAATGTAACGTATTCAGTCTCGTTGAGAAGTTTACTAGCCGCGGTCACAGTTCTGAAATACAGTGCTGGGCATCCATCATCATGCGCAATGCTTGTCGCAAGGATGAGGCTCGTGGCGGTATTAGACAATGTGGTAACATGTCTTGTGGCAAATGGGAAAGATACCCCAGAGAGTTTTCCAAGTGCCGTAGGTGTCGCAAAGCCAAATATTGCTCTAAGATTTGTCAATCCAAAGCCTGGGCCGATGGCCATAGACACTGGTGTGTTGAACGGCAAGTACCTGAATCTAGTGGCAACTCAACGGCTCAGCTCGAGACTATCCCGGTACCACAAAACAATGGCGTGCTAGCAACCTCAGCCATGTCCTGAGCATCTATATATATATCAATATTTCCTTGAACACCGTTTCCACCTATTTGCATTACCTCGACCTGATTATCACACATAGACTGTTAATACTCTCTCCAATCCGCACTTTTATTCTTCGATCATCAAGCAACCTTCCATATTCTTATTTTCGTTAGATTTCGAGAATCAGTCATTCTATTAGCCTTGCTTAATTCTGATATGCTTTCATTCACCGCCGTCTGTATCACCTAGTTCGCTTCCGAACCACCACCGATATATCTTAATTCCTTGTATTATTCTTATGCTCAATTCCATTGTGTACTTCACGATCGAAGTGCATAATAAAATTTTCAAACCGTGGATTTTATTGCTCTGCACAAACAAAAACTTGCACAGTAAAACCTATCTTTCAAATATCTGCAACACATCCTCAATAACGTGGCGAATCTCATCATCTGCCGAGTTGAATTCATTTAACAACAGAGACTCGTATTGTCCGCCTACCAAGATCATTGATAGGCTTCGAAGATCCTTGATCGCCTGTCTACGAAGCAGTGGATTCTTGGATTCCCATGAGATTTTGATGGCGCTTAGCTGTTGGATCACTTCATGTTCAGAGAGGGAAGAGTAGTCTATTGCGGGATGGTGATCATATTCTGATGTTGGTGGTGAGGGTGATAGTGAGGGCGAGGGTGGGCCAGGGTTCCGAACGAAGTTCTCGTTGAGAAATCGCTCTAACGCCTCGTCGAAGGGCTTTTTGGGTTTGGAATGTCGAGTGGCGTTTCTCTGTAGTATTGCCATCGGCAAAGTGTCATCAAGCACGATTTCCGTTCGGGGTGATGTCGTCTGTCGCTCGGTTAGCGCCTGTGTGCCTGTATCCTGGGAATCCGAGATGAGTGAGGCGGCGTAGTATTCAAGAGAATCAGATCCGGAGAGAGTGCTTCTTACCGAAGCTTGATCATTTGCCTCGGATAGTTGCTGCTGGCTAGACCTGTCGTGATCACCGGTTTGATAGGCGATGACTGATGGTGAGTTACTCACAGGATGCTCCCTGGATGGTGTATCGGTTTGTGTGGTTTGATTGTGTAACTTTACTTCGTTGGTTTGAATGTCTCTATCGATACGAGAAAGCGTCTGCTGATTGATTGCCACTTTCGGGATCGCTTCATGTGAATTTCCCAACCCATGGAGATCGGGTGACCTGACATTATCTAGGCTTTCTTCTTCCCTTTCTGGGGTGTCTGGTGAATTTAATACTGGAAATTCCGATGTATCCAGAGGCGCCGCTGTGCTGTAGGAGTCTGCCGATGCTGGTGGACGGAGTTTTCTTAGAATCACGTTGACCATACTGTACCTGTCTCCCTTCGGCATGGGAAACATGCTGTCAAACGCTGCTTCAGTCTGCACCTCCTCTTCTCTTGTTCTTTTCGTAAATATCGACTCGTTAGTCCAATCCAGTGATTGGTACATCAGGATAGTTTTGGTCAATATGCTCACCTAATTTCATTCCTATCACCAGCAACTCTGGGCGCAAGTGTCTTTTTTAAACGAAGAGGAAGCCTCGAGAATTCTGTAGATAATTAAGCAAGAGCTGCGATACGACGATTGGCCTACATCATAACTCACCAGTTTCTGTACTTGTTGACCTAGATGCTACAGATATGGGAGTGTAAAGGGTTGTCTTCTGAGAAGCTGGCCTCTTCTTGAGTTCGAGATCTATTGTACTGCTTTCTCTCGAGCCGACCCTAACTAGGATAGTGAGATTAGTAGAGTTATTGAATAAGCTCCAGAGTAGCGTACAATACCTTCTGAAATGGAAGGAGTGCCCAAGACGTTTGGTAACCCTGCTGACCTCTTGCTACTCGACACTGCTACCACTCTTTCGTTCACAAAAGGTGTTCTATTTGTTGAGATGGGTCCTACATTACGAAAAACCTTCGGGGTATCAGGCTCGTTGACTTTACTGGATTCCCTCCTAGTCGGCCGGATAACGACATTTGAAGCGGGGGTGTTCTCGTTGTGCCTTTGAGGAGTAACCTGTACATAGCCCCAGCTTCGGCCCAATTC
Source organism: Basidiobolus meristosporus CBS 931.73 (assembly GCA_002104905.1). NCBI lineage: Eukaryota > Fungi > Basidiobolomycota > Basidiobolomycetes > Basidiobolales > Basidiobolaceae > Basidiobolus > Basidiobolus meristosporus. The sequence continues at coordinate 2,867 of MCFE01000443.1, read as the reverse complement.
ACCGTCGCCAGGAACGTGGGTGGTCTTACGGTTCAGAGGTCGTTTTTTCATGCAAAAAAGGAGGAACTCCTTCACTTCCTTGGAGTGTGATTTGCCCTACCACCCTATCGACGCCGGTTAGGTAATCAGTTGCTGACCACCTCAATCTTGTAAGCTGCAGAGATTGATCACATATGAAGTGGATTATTGGTGCCCATTCATAAACAACATAATGATGGTTTATTGGAAACAAATTTGATCTGGCGAAAAACTCTCGATTCAAAAAACCTAGCTACATTAAGTAAACGTGGGATTCAAACAACATAGCTATATTATGTAGATGAGGATTATAATGCTACAGGAGCATTTCTAATAATCGCAATACATTTGGTTCACACCACCGCGGCACACGGTTCCAGGAGCGCATTGCTGGGTGTATTCATACCCATTGGCGCAAACCTTGAACTCGCGGGACTTTCCAGGGCTAACGCACTTGGTTTCAAAGCCGGAGCAACGACCGGGCTTGTTGTCGGGCTTGGACGGCTTGACTGGCTTCTCAGTAGGTACGGGCTTGGATGGCTTAACTGGGTTCTCGGTAGGTACAGGCTTGGTGGGGGGTTTGGCAGGAGTAGTTGGCTTGGCGGTGGTGGAGGGTTTGGTAGGCTTGGAGGGAGTAGAGGGCTCGGGAGTAGTTTCGCTGCTACCCTTACCAGTAACCTTTACGGTGGGTCTTTTAGGGAACAAATCCTTGCCGCTGTAACCGCCATGGGTAAATTCGGGGATGGTGACATACCCCGGGAGGTTGGCAACCAAGAGCTTTGGTCCGGTGATTGAGCCGTTTGGATTTCCTTGGATTTCAATATCCGCACAGTTCATGTAGTACTCGCGATTTCCGGTCTTATTGATCCAAGCCCAAGCAAAGGTGGCCCTGCCACTAGGTGCTCCGGCTGGAATGGTAATACTGTAGTCACGAGATGCGATCAGGCAATTGTCGAAGACATCCTTAAGGACAACGAATGTCTTGTCATCGTAGGAGAGTGCAAACTGGCAATGTCCACCATCGTGGGGAGCGCCTCCTCCAATTTTCACTGGAAGGTTGCTTCCGGCTTTGATGGTTTGGACCACTCCACCCTTGCCAAAGCCACGGCAAGGATATGGCCAGCGGCCTGATTCCAATGGAGATGTCATATCATAATCAGGAGTTCCCTTGTAGGTTGGGTTGTATTGCGATTGGCGAGGAGGAGGCTGAACCATCTCCATATGTCCCATGGAATAGGGTACAAGAGCCAATAGCGCAAACACAGGAAGAGAAAGCTTCGAGAAGACCATGATGACGGAGTAGTAAGAGAGAGATGTAACCAGCTAGCCTGCTAGAAAATTCAAAGAATAATCTATTCCAGTAGATATTTGAAGATAGTGACAGGACATCGTGCGCATGCTCTTTTATATTGCGGCTGTTCAAGGGCGTATTCTACGTACAAGCAAATCTCCCCGATGGCCTCGTGTTTTTCTCATCCAAAATGCTCGGTATGACATTCCTCAGTCCGCTTATGGACTTACTGAGGCCCAGGAAAAGTTGCACGTTACACACATCATGCAAATGATTTACAGATTTTCAATTTTCTTTTGATGATATGAAGTCAGCGTCCCTTAGAAGGTGATACCTAATGTGTTGCGAGTCTAGTGAAGTAGGTAATACCAAATGTGCAGCGTGTCCAGAGTCAGGTCTGCACTCCAAGATGACCATCCAAATCGACAAGAAACAAACACGAACTTCTCCGGCGCTGGTATGGGATACTTGGCCAAGCAGGCTTTGAAAGATATTTAATTAATCGCTCGAGTAGCACCAATCTTGATTTAGGCCTATCACTATTCGCAACAAACTAATTAGCCGCTGTATTGGTCCAACCGTGTTGACATGAGTGGATAAAGCTGTTGGTTTCCCTGATTTTACCTGGTAACAATCGTAATGGGTTACGGTTTAGGGGAGGGTTAGGGGGAGGGTTAGGGCTGAGCCTAGCGTTCTAGTATATTCCTATTCCGATGCTTTTGTACATTATAGGCCTAATAAGATGTATTCAATGATCACAGAATAGCAAGGCCAGCGAGCGTAAAGCTCATATAATAGCAGCACTGAATATGTTAAAGGATGCTGAATCTAATACATGAACGTATCTGGAGGGAGTGTTCACATGGTTCAAACTTTACCCACAGTTGATCCTTCCGGTAATCACTCCAAAAAATGAAAGCAAGCAATGTAGCAATATTACAAGTATTGACTGTATTTTTTATTAACCTGACCACCTACACCGCTGTAAAAACCTCTGCACTGTGCATAAAATACATATCAAAATGATGATGTTTAATACACCACCTTCTATAGATAGTGGTCATTAGTTGTTGCTGATGCACTACCTTCAATTGATAGCAATCATGGTAGGTTAGCTTTCAGCAAATATGAGTGACAAATCAATTTTATTTATGGGCTTGCCAATAGAAGACCTCATTGAATAAGTAGAGACAATCCAAATGGATAAATCAATGGTAGAGCCTGCAACTCAAGGGTTTCCAAGCTTGCCAACAGAACCAAAAGGAAGGTTTCCATAATAGGCTACCAATGCATTAAGCTCATTATCAACGTAGATTCTCTCCACCTCTACAAACTTTCCACCTGAGGGGTATGTCAGGCATTGGTTGATGTTCGCATTATGTGGCAAGAAGAAGACTATGTTGGGAGTGAGGCGTAATGATTCTTCGTAGAGTCTCTCACTGATAGAAGGGATGGTTAGTGTTGTGGCCATAGCAACAACAGTTCAATTGTACCTTGGGATGGGCATTGCCGAAAGATCAAACACCTCCGCCTCCCGATAAGATGGTCCTCCCCAAGG
>MCFE01000442.1:0-74230 GCA_002104905.1 Basidiobolus meristosporus CBS 931.73 | reverse complement strand
CTATGATCCATGATCAAAAATTATCCTATGATTTTTGGGCGGAATCAGTTGCCACTGCTGTATACCTTAAAAATAGGAGTTATAACAGAATACTTTGTGATTCTACTCCATTTGAAGCATGGCATGGATACAGACCAAGTGCAGAACATCTAAGAATATTTGGGTGTACAGCATATGCCAAAAAACTGGCCGGAAATCAGTCAAAATTTGAGCCAAAAAGTGTAAAATGCATATTTTTGGCCTACTGCAGTGAGAGTAAGGCATACAGACTTTACAATACCTAAGCAAAGAGCTGATCAAGTCCAGGGATGTGTTGCTTGATGAAAATTCAAAACTTTCACAAAAAATGACATCAGATGGTGACAAAAATTTGATTTCAAGTCCACCAATTGTCAGGTTTGAATCAGAGCAAAACAATGAAAATTTTTTCACTCCAGAGGACTCTACAACCATGGTTCAGCCAGAATCAGTGCCCTGGAATATCCCAGAAGTGATCATTCCAGTACCAAATGCCTGGAGATCCAATCAGACAAGAAATAGCCCAAATTACAATATCAATGAAGGTACAAACTTAGCCTATGCCTATTCAGTCCATATTGATGAGCCCCAGACTGTAAAAGAGGCCCTAAATAGCCCTCAGACAAAGTTTTGGAGATCTGCAAATGACTGAGGAATATCAGGCCCTGATGGAAAATCAAACTTGGGACTTAGTCAAATTACCAATCAAACAAAAGGACTTGACTATACTGAGACCTTTGCACCAGTAGCCAAATTTAATTCCATCAGATTAAAATTGGCTATTGCAGCCAAGTATAAGTTTTTTGTTCATCAAATGGATGTAAATACTGCATTTTGAGTGGGGAATTTGATGAGGACATGTATATGGACCAGCCTGATGGGTTTGCTGACCAAGATAACCCCCATTTGGTCTGCAAGCTTAAAAGTCACTATATGGTCTCAAACAACCACCAAGAGCCTGTAATTGCAAGATAGATTCTTATTTGGAATCTTTGAGTTTCAAAAGAAGTAATGCTATAGTATATACTATAGGCCAGATAGAGCAAATCCAGTTCTATTAGCTCTATATGTGGATGTTCTTATTATAGCCTCCAATAACCTAGAAACATTGGAAGAGACTAAATCCAGCCTATCTAAGGAAGTTCAAGATGTCTAATCTAGGAGAACTTAGTTACTACTTAGGGATTAAGTTCTCCATAGACAGAAGTACCCAGACTATCATCCTAAGTCAATCCAAGTATATTCAAGATATACTAAAGAAGTACCAAATGGAAGACTGTAAACTGGCAGCTACCCCATTGGAAACAAACCTTAACTTAGCCTCTTCTTGTAGCAGCATCTTTGTCTTCACCTTCCACACTTGGTAGTTAGGATCCATCCAACTGTTCAGCAAAAAAAAAAGTTCCAGTAATAGCAGTTAGTAGACATTGCAGAGAGTAGCAGCTTGGGGCACATAGCCTGTTGTAAGAGTCTTGGAGATATTGGAAGTGATTGGGAGGACAAGTAGATTATGTGATTTTCACTTAAAGATTTATTTAATGTAAAAGTAGTTTATACTTTTGCATTGTCTTAGCATACCAAACATATATAATAGGTTTGGGAAGGTCCTAAGTGTTGTAAAAATTTGTATTTCCACCTAAATATTCACCTAACTTAGTCACTTAGATCATCACCTTCAAATCCTAGAGAATACTGACCAAATTCCTTGTTGGGATTTATTTTGAATATTTTCACCAAAATGCCAGGTACCCAGAACATGAAAATTCTCAAAGTTGTCCAAACAGCCCCAAACTTTGCACATATGTTCTTGGGATCTTTCTTAACCTATTCTACGTGTTTGCAATGCCAAGACCATGTAAAAGTATAAATACTACTTTTATATTCAATAAATCATTAAGTGAAAACCACATAATCTACTTGTTCTCCCAATCACTTCCAATATCTCCAAGACTCTTACAACACTAAGAGCATGTGTGCAAAGTTGAGGCTGTTTGGACAACTGATCTAATTTTCATGTTTTGGGGTACCTGATATTTTGGTAAAAAAAATTCCAAGTAAATCTCAACAAGAAGTTTGGTCAGTATTCTCTAGGATTTGGAGAAAATGATCTAAGCAACTAAGCTAGGTAAGTATTTAGGTGGAGATCCCAATCTTTACAACACCTTTTTATAGCTGCATCTTCATCTTCACCTTGCACACTTGCTAGATATATCCATCCAACTTTTCAGCTGAGGAAAAAATTCCAGTATTAGTAGTAGTGTTGCAAAAATTTGTATTTCTACCTAAATATTCACCTAACTTAGTCACTTAGATCATTACCTTCAAATCCTAGAAAATACTGACCAAATTCCTTGTTGGGATTTACTTAGAATATTTTCACCAAAATACCAGGTACCCAGAACATGAAAATTCTCAAAGTTGTCCAAACAGCCCCAAACTTTGCACATATGTTCTTGGGACCTTCCTTAACCTATTCTACATGTTTGCAATGCCAAGACCAGGTAAAAGTATAAATACTACTTTTGCAATCAATAAATCATTAAGTGAAAACCACATAATCTACTTGTTCTCCCAATCACTTCCAATATCTCCAAGACTCTTACAACAGGTTATGGGCCCCAAGCTGTCACTCTCTGCAATGTCTACTACTGGTATTACTGGAATTTTTCCCTCTGCTGAAAAGTTGGATGGATCTAACTACCAAGTGTGGAAGGTGAAGATGAAGATGCTGCTACAAGAAAGAGGCCTTTGGGATATTGTCATGGGAGAAGAATGCCCTCCTAAAAACGTGGGAGAGGAAGCCTTAAAGTACCAGAAGAAAGAACAAAGTGCCTTTAACTGCATTTGCCTTAATGTCAAGGACAAATTACTAATTCAATGCTCAAGAGCAAAAACGGCAAAGAATGCCTGGAAAGCATTAGCGGACACCCACCAGTCATGTTCAGCTGCTAAGAAAATGTATCTGAGACGAAAATTCTTTACTACAAAGATGCTGCCAGGAGAAGAAATGAAAAATCTAATTAACAGAATTACCTGCTGGTAGATGAGATGGAATCTGTGGGCAAACCAACTACTGATGAGGATGTTATAGTTACCATCCTGAATAGCCTGACAGACAAGTTTCAGGGCCTTGTATCAGCCCTAGAGTCCAGAACTGAAGATTTGACCTTAAATTACGTATATGGAAGGCTCCTGGATGAAGAATTAAGAAAATCAAGCGCCAATAAGAAGGAAGAAGAAAATGCTTTAATAAGCAATGATAACCAACAAAGGAGGTACCCAAGACCCTACAAAGGCAACAGCAACCTATTTTGCAACTACTGCAAAAGGAAAGGACACACATCAGACCGGTGTTTCAAAAAGAGAGATTATCAGCAAAAGAAGCCTGAATATGGAAATGCTGCAACAACTGAAGATAGACTATTCATATCTGCACTAAATATGACCACAAACAAGGATTCTCAGACGTGGTATATTGACTCTGGAGCTTCTCAACACTTTACACACCAAAAAGAACTTTTTACCCAATATCAAGAAATTCCAATTACGAAGGTTTTCATGGGTGACTATAGAACACTTGATGCAGTGGGAGAAGGAACTATCCAAGTAAACATTAGAAGCAGTGAAGGAAGCCATACACTGACCTTTAAAGAAGTACTCTATGTACCAGAAATAGCCAAGAACCTACTCTCTGTAAGCAAGGCCACAGCAGAAGGACTCAGTTTCAGTTTTGACAATTGTGGATGCAGGATCACTAATCAAAATGGTGCCCATATTGCTTTAGGCATCAGAGATCAGAATCTATACAAGTTGACTTATATTCCATCATATCTGGAAGCCAATATAAGTACCTTAAATGAAGAAACACCAATGCTTTGGCACAGGAGATTTGGGCACATCAATTTTGATTATTCGCGCAAAATGATCAAAGATCAGCTAATTTCTGGAGTAAAAATTGATCCCCCAGCTAATTTGGAGCACTGTGAAGCCTGCATATATGGGAAACAAGCCAGACAACCATTCAAGAGCTCTGGGTTAATCAAAACTAAGAAAAAATTAGATCTAATTCACTCAGATCTGTGTGGACCTATGCAAATTTTATCCTTAGGCAGGATGAAGTATTTAATCACTTTGATTGATGATTATACAAGATATACATGGGTCTACTTCATGGAGAGAAAGGAAGAAGCTCTGTCTAAGTTCAGGGAGTTCAAAGCCATGCTGGAGAGAGAAACTGGTGAAAAAATCAAGAAAATACGCTCTGACAATGGTGGAGAATATACCTCAAAACTCTTCATCCACTTCTGCAAAATTCATGGGATAAAGCAAGAGACTACTGTACCATACTCCCCACAGCAAAATGGAGTAGCAGAACGAGCTAACAGATCAATAATTGATATGGCAAGATCTATGATCCATGATCAAAAATTATCCTATGATTTTTGGGCGGAATCAGTTGCCACTGCTGTATATCTTAAAAATAGGAGTTATAACAGAATACTTTGTGATTCTACTCCATTTGAAGCATGGCATGGATACAGACCAAGTGCAGAACATCTAAGAATATTTGGGTGTACAGCATATGCTAAAAAACTGGCCGGAAATCAGTCAAAATTTGAGCCAAAAAGTGTAAAATGCATATTTTTGGGCTACTGTAATGAGAGTAAGGCATACAGACTCTACAATACCAAAGCAAAGAAGCTTATCAAGTCCAGGGATGTGTTGTTTGATGAAAATTCAAAATTTTCATAAAAAATGACATCAGATGATGACGAAAATTTGATCTCAAGTCCACCAATTGTCAGGATTGAATCAGAGCAAAACAATGAAAATTTTTTCACTCCAGAGGACTCTACAACCATGGTTCAGCCAGAATCAGTGCCCTGGAATATCCCAGAAGTGATCATTCCAGTATCAAATGCCCGGAGATCAAATTGGACAAGAAATAGCCCAAATTACTATATCAATGAGGGTACAAACTTAGCCTATGCCTATTCAGTCCATATTGATGAGCCCCAGACTGTAAAAGAGGCCCTAAATAGCCCTCAGACAAAGTTTTGGAGATCTGCAATGACTGAGGAATATCAGGCCCTGATGGAAAATCAAACTTGGGACTTAGTCAAATTACCAATCAACCAAAAATCAATTGGATGCAGATGGGTCTTCAAGACAAAATACAAGGCTGATGGTACAATTGAAAGATACAAAGCAAGACTTGTAGCCAAAGGATACTCTCAAACAAAAGGACTTGACTATACTGAGACCTTTGCACCGGTAGCCAAATTTAATTCCATCAGATTAATATTGGCTATTGCAGCCAAATATAAGTTTTTTGTTCATCAAATGGATGTAAAAACTGCATTTTTGAATGGAGAACTTGATGAGGACGTGTATATGGACCAGCCTGATGGGTTTGCTGACCAAGATAACTCCCATTTGGTCTGCAAGCTTAAAAAGTCACTATATGGTCTCAAACAATCACCGAGAGCCTGGAATTGCAAGATAGATTCTTATTTGGAATCCTTGGGTTTCAAAAGAAGTAATGCTATAGTATATACTATAAGCCAGATAGAGCAAATCCAGTTCTATTAGCTCTATATGTGGATGATCTTATTATAGCCGCCAATAACCTAGAAATAATGGAAGAGACTAAATTCAGCCTATCTAAGGAGTTCAAGATGTCTGATTTAGGAGAACTTAGTTACTACTTAGGGATTAAGTTCTCCATAGACAGAAGTACCCAGACTATTACCCTAAGCCAATCCAAGTATATTCAAGATATACTAAAGAAGTACAAAATGGAAGACTGTAAACCGGCAGCTACCCCAATGGAGACAAACCTTAACTTGGTCAAAACTCAACCAAATCAAGAGAGCTTGGTGCCATCTGAAAGCCCTGACTTTCCTTATCAATCTATGGTCGGCAGTCTGATGTATATCATGCTTGGAACACGTCCAGATATCTCATATTCAGTGGGAGTTGTCAGCCAACATAATCAGAACTATGGATCTGATCATATTGCAGCAGTTAAGCAGATTTTTAGATACCTAAAAGGAACTGCTGATATCTGCTTAAGATACACTTGTAAGGATTCAGAACAGGATCTTGTGGGATACTCTGATGCTGATTGGGGACAAAATATGGAAGACAGAAGATCCACTACAGGATACACCTTTCTTTACTGTAAAGGAGCAATTTCATGGAATTTAAGAAAGCAACCAACTGTAGCACTTTCTACTACAGAGGCAGAGTATATGGCAGCCTGTGAAGCTACAAAAGAAGCAATGTGGTTAAGAAAGCTCTTTACAGATTTAGGCCTATGTCAAAAAACGCCTATTACTTTATTTCAAGATAATCAAGGATGTATACAATTAGGTAGAAATCCAACTTTTCATGCTAGAACCAAGCACATAGATATTAGACATCATTTCATACGTGAAGCTATAGAGAATAACTTAGTTAGCTTAGTTTACTGTCCTACAGATGAAATGATTGCAGACATATTTACCAAACCATTAGCTAGAGACAAGTTTGAATATCTTAGGTCAAAACTAGGACTAGTCAGTATGAGCATTTAGCTGAGTGGGAGTGTTGCAAAAATTCGTATTTCCACCTAAATATTCACCTAACTTAGTCACTTAGATCATTACCTTCAAATCCTAGAAAATACTGACCAAATTCCTTGTTGGGATTTACTTAGAATATTTTCACCAAAATACCAGGTACTCAGAACATGAAAATTCTCAAAGTTGTCCAAACAGCCCCAAACGTTTTCACACATGTTCTTGGGACCTTCCTTAACCTATTCTACATGTTTGTTATGCCAAGACCAGGTAAAAGTATAAATACTACTTTTGCAATCAATAAATTGTTAAGTGAAAACCACATAATTTACTTGTTCTCCCAATCACTTCCAATATCTCCAAGACTCTAACAACAAGTATTAGATATTGCCAAGAGTGACAGCTTAGGGCTCACAATCTGCTGTAAGAGTCATGGAGTTTTTGGAAGTGATTGGGAGAACAAGTAGATGATATGCTTCTCATTCAATGATTTACTGAATGTACAAGTAGTGCCTATACATTTACATAATTTTGGTATAGCTGATGCATAGAGTAGGCTTAGAAAGCTCACAAGAGCATGTGTGCAAAGTTTGGGGCTGTTTGGACAAGTTTGGGAATTTTTATGTGCTGTGTATCTAATGTTTGGTGAAAATATTCTAAATAAGTCCCAGCAAGAAACTTGGTCAGTATTCTACAAGATTTGTAGGTATTGATCTAAGTGACTGAGTTAGGTGAATATCAAAGTGGAATTACAAACTTTTTAACAGGATCATGCCCATATATCTCATATTCAGTGGGAGTTGTCAGCTAGCATATTCAGAACTATGGATTTTCTCCTATTACAGCAGTTGAGCAGATTCTTAGATACCTAAAAGAAATAGCTAATATCTGCTTTAGGTACACCTATAAGAGCTCAGAACAGGATCTTATGGGATACTCTGATGCTGATTGGGGACAAAGTTTATAAGACAGAAGATTTACGACTGGATACACCTTTCTTTACTGCAAAGGAGCCAATTTTGTAGAATTCAAGAAAGCAACCAGCCATAGAGGTGTTGTAAGAGTCTTGAAGATATTGGAAGTGATTGAGAGAACAAGTAGATTATGTGGTTTTCACTTAATGATTTATTGAATGTAAAAGTAGTATTTACACTTTTACCTAGTCTTGGCATTACAAACACGTAGAATAAGTTAAATAAGGTCCCAAGAACATGTGTGCAAAATTTGGGGCTGTTTGGACAACTTTGGGAATTCTCATGTTCTGGGTACCTGGTATTTTGGTGAAGATATTCTAAGTAAATCCCAACAAGGAATTTGGTCAGTATTCTCTAGGATTGGAAGGTAATGATCTAAGTGGCTAAGTTAGATGAGTATTTAGGTGGAAATACAAATTTTTACAACACTCCGACTCAGCTAAATGTTCATACTGACTAGTCCTAATTTTGACCTAAGATATTCAAACTTGTCTCTAGCTAATGGTTTGGTAAATATGTCTGCAATCATTTCATCTGTAGGACAGTAAACTAAGCTAACTAAGTTATTCTCTATAGCTTCACATATGAAATGATGTCTAATATCTATGTGCTTAGTTCTAGCATGAAAAGTTGGATTTCTACCTAATTATTTACATCCTTGATTATCTTGAAATCAAGTAATAGGTGTTTTTTGACATAGGCCTAAATCTGTAAAAAATTTTCTTAACCACATTGCTTCTTTTGTAGCTTCACATGCTGCCATATACTCTGCCTCTGTGGTGGAAAGTGCTACAGCTGGTTGCTTTCTTGAATTCCATGAAATTGCTCCTTTACAGTAAAGAAAGGTGTATCCTGTGGTGGATCTTCTGTCTTCCAAATTTTGTCCCCAATCAGCATCAAAGTATCCCACAAGATCTTGTTCTGAATCCTTATAAGTGTATCTTAAGCAGATATCAGCAGTTCCTTTTAGGTATCTAAAAATCCGCTTAACTGCTGCAATATGATCAGATTCATAGTTCTGATTATGTTGGCTGACAACTCCCACTGACTATGAGATATCTGGACATGTTCCAAGCATGATATACATCAGACTGCCAACCATAGATTGATAAGGAAAGTCAGGGCTTTCAGATGGCACCAAGCTCTCTTGATTTGGTTGAGCTTTGACCAAGTTAAGGTTTGTCTCCATTGGGGTAGCTGCTGGTTTACAGTCTTCCATTTGGTACTTCTTTAGTATATCTTGAATATACTTGGACTGACTTAGGGTGATAGTCTGGGTACTTCTGTCTATGGAGAACTTAATCCCTAAGTAGTAACTGAGTTCTCCTAGATTGGACATCTTGAACTCCTTAGATAGGCTGGATTTAGTCTCTATTTGTATTTCCACCTAAATATTCACCTAACTTAGTCACTTAGATCATTACCTACAACCTCTGGAGAATACTGACTAAATTCCTTGTTGGGATTTACTTGGAGCATTTTCACCAAAATATCAGACACCCATAACATGAAAATTCTCAAAGTTGTCCAAACAGCCCCAAACTTTGCACACATGTTCTTGGGACCTTCCTAATCCTATTTACGTGCTTGTTATGCCAAGACCATGTAAAGGTATAAATACTCCTCTTACATTCAATAAATTATCAAGTTAAATCCATATAATCTACTTGTCCTCCCAATCACTTCCAATATCTTCAAAACTCTTACAACAGCTATCCTAATTACTTCCTTTATCTCCATGACTCTAATAGCAAACATTTGCCAATTGACCAGTTATTGAGCTCAGTAAGGTTCCAAAATTTCAAATTCATCTAGTGAACCTAAAGCTTTGGGCACCCTGTCCTAGTCCACCCTTGTAGCATTCTTGTTCCCAGTATTATCAAGCTCTTCATAAACTATTAATGAATTATTTGTATTGTAAACTTATATTGAAGATTTATTTGAACGCAACTAAACAAATGAATATGCAGCAAATCATCTTATTCCCTGGTCGTTTTTAACACTCCTCAAAGTCTTGTCACAAAATAGACAACATAACATTGGTGTCTGAAATTGGCAGCGATTGGTACAATCATGTGCAGATATGTGGTAAGGCATCAATTGGCTTGATAAACTCCGACCAAGATTCATTCCGGCGGTAAGACCATTGAAAAGAACGCAACTCGAAGTTCAATTGGTTTTCCGCAACCAACTCAAACAGGCATCTGGATCACTTGAAGATTTGATCTGGGAACGGGTCCCTTCGAATTGAATTTATGCAATGCCGCATTGTGGTTAGTAGTGGTAACTCGCAACACTGCACACGCACGCACCCTGCAAAACAAATCCCTTCACTATCGCTACACATTCTGCCGACCCGGGAGCCAGAAAATACAACCACATATGCACGCGCAGCCATCAAATCCCTGGGGAATCTTTCGAAAGGAACTCTGAGTTTATTCAGGATGGAAACCAGACGGTGCCCGATTGGTAGTCATCCGAGGTTGAAATGGAAATTGATGTAGTGACCAGTGATTGGGAACGTTACCCACCACCAGCAATAGTCCCACCATCCCGTCCCTCAATCCATTCTCCGTGGTAAGAGATCAACTTGGGAGACCGGCATTCACAAGAAAAAATTTTGGGCGGTTGGTTGGTTTATATATTACTCTGAATGGGGTGGCTTATTGAGCACCAGCAGTGGGTTGACGGACGATGGACTGTCCGTAGGAGATAATGCCATCCCGGATCATGACGTAACCCTTGCCGACGATGGCGGGGATCTTAGGGTTGGCGTTGGGGGAGACAAGGTGGTTATCGAAGAAGGTGCGAACCTCGGTAAAGGTTTGACGGATGTGAGGGGAAAGGTGGTAGCGGATGCGGAGGAAGTTGGCGTAGAAGAGGGTACCGAGGGGGGACAATTGGAATCTAGAAGAGGTTGGATGCGGGTTAATAAGCCATGTTGGTTGGACAAGGGGTTCGACACAGTTCATGGATTGATACTGACGTGATAGCACCGAGCAATTGAAGTCCCATTACTCCAATAACCTCAACTTTGGCGACACTCTTCATACCAGCATCATAGTAGGTGTCCTTGAAGCGCTTGATACCCTTAGCGATGTTGGCAGCTTGGGTGGCTCCAGGGGAGCGGGTGGCAGAGTTCAAGTCAGGGAAGATGGCTGGGAGGAGGGTAGCACGAGCGAAATCGATCACATGGAAGAGAGAATAGACGGCGAAGGGAATAATGGTAACTGAGAAGAATCACGTGTTATGCGAAAGCGTTATGCGAGCTCAGGTGCTGAAGCACTTACCGAAGAGTGGGGGAGAGACGTACCACAGGAGACCCATCAGCAGATAGTGGACGTTGTCGTCCATGAAGATACGCTGCAAGAAGGCAGAGTTGAATTGGGGCATCTAACGAAAGGGAAGCGGGTTGAGTGAAAGGACTACGAAACTAAGGCGTTACTGTAGAAAACCTACACCGTAAGTCTTCCATACGGTGATACCGTAACTGAGCAGTACACCGACATACACTCTATAGTACCAGCTCTGGGCAGAAGCGGCGGATCCAAAGAGCTTGTTGAAGAAGTAGAAGAAGGAGCCGAGAGTGATGATGCAGTGACCAACCCACCAAGCAAATCTAGGAGACTAAAGACACGGTAAATCAACCCTGCACTCGAACAAACATACACGATGGGTCACTTACGAGGGCCAATGGCTTGAGGCGCTCAACGAGCGATGAAGGAGCTGCTGGTCTAGTTGACATACTATATTAAGCTAAGGCGGACACCGAAGCAATTGAACAAGATAGGGAAACGAAAAGACCAGTTTCCAGGTGGGTTTTATTGAGGCCAAATTCTATTGAGCATTTCCTACCAGCAAAGCAATTTCCACCAATGAGGGACACGGCAAACCAAATTTCCTGGTACGTAAATATTCCATGCCGGTGCTCAGAGAATAGTTAGAGCAGGCACTAGCAATTTCCACCACCACTGATTGGTCCAGGTTCATATGACAAGGAAATTTATTTTTCAGTTTATAAAATGCAATTAGAGATGGCCAAGTCGAGAAATGTAGAGATGTGGGAAATGTGCGAGAATTATCTATTGAGATAGCTCTACGTTCTTGGCTAATAAATGCTTTTGGATGATTTCTTTGGCGTTTTTGGCACCCTGGGATGGACCAAGGGTTAGTGTGGGTTGGGATGGGCTCCACAAAAATTCCCCTTACCTGCGCATGGAACACGGCCCCAACCAAGGCACTCACGGCCTTGGCGGATACGGTGTTCAAGCCAATCTTGCTGTCCTTCTGGTTGGATGCAGGCTTCCATCTCATAACTTCCTCGATTCCATTATCAAGACCGAATTGGGCAAGCGCATCCTTGCCGATGTATTGCTCCAAGAGATCCTCGTATTGCTGGGCATCGATATCGGCGAACTTCTCAAAAATGTGTTGAGCGGCATACATGTTCAGCACCTTTTCACCTATACAAAACTGGCGGGTGAGAACAGGCATGGTTGTTACTTTCTAGTCCGGAAAGTACGTACCAACAAATTCCAGACGCTCGTTAGTGGGGACTCTGGCGTGATCAAAAGACTTGTGGGTCATGGATTGCAACAAGAGTTCGCTGTCGTCCAACTTGACGCTGATTCTGTCGCTGAACTTTTTGAGTTGGGGTGAGCTGGGGGTCAAATCCTTTCCGTAAATGGTTTTTCCATCCTCCTGAGCCCAGCGAGAGGTGGTTGTGTGGAAAAGAGCGGAAGAGACTCGTGAATTGGCTAGATGGATAGTATCAACGGTTACAAAAGTGGGCAAAACTGGGATTTATAGCGGCTGGTGAGACATACCTTGGGCTGCTTTGGCCAAAGAGAAGGCACGAGGAGCTTGAGTTCTGAGTAAAACGTTCATTTCAGTAGCTTCGAATTGGTATATAGGTCGTAGTTGAGACACTTAAGACCACACGCTCTAAGAGTTGGAAGAATCAGGCTCAGCTCGTCAAATAAATCTGATACAGGCAATCATATTCAAAAACAAAATTTTTCGGACCGCCATGAGCATCAAGCTAGCTGATTCCGGAAACCTTAATTCCAGAATATATATTTCGCCCAACAATAAGTTACCCAGTGGACACTCCACAATTATTATTGTATTTTATAACTCCTGGGAAGAGCTCGTTAGCCTTTCTTCTAGCCCACATCTACCATATAAATGACCTTGACGTATTCCCCTAATGACGGAAAGCAGTATATTCAAGAAGAGTCATTTTGCGGTGTGTTTCAAGTCGAAAGGTAAATAGGAATTACCACCTTCTTGCGTGAACGCGAACTTAGCCCTAGTCTCACCATTTCCTTGACACCAACTTGAATCCACCCTACAAAAGGGACCCAACTAAGGTATATACCGAATCTTTGAAATAGGCTTGTCGACATTCAATACTGAAACGGGCTTACCTCTTCATCCACGACTTTAGATAAAACAAAGAGCCAGGGGTCAACAACTTCCGGTTACACCCAAACAGAAATGGCAAAAGCTTTTGTATGTCAAGCAAGAGTACCCCGACAATTATGTTGACAGTTCTTTTCTTGAAGAGATGCAGAAGAACGGTACATATTTTTCTGCAGACCATACAGATTGGCACCCTCTAATCAACCATCGATGCAGCCAATGTGCGATCTTACGATTACTGGACAGTGGTTCGTGAATCTACGGTGATAACGCAACACATCAGCAGTATCATTATCTTTGTCGCGGTGTTTATTTGGCTATATCATAAAGTATTATCAGCACAAACGTTGATCTGGAGCGGTACTTTATCTACGGGAGTTGGGTATATATACTGGGACTATAGCATTAGCAAAACCGACCCGCTTTACCAGCACAAAAGTAAATATCAAGTGTGTATCTCGGGTATTGATGAAGTATCGCTAAATAGATGCGTCCTTCCCAGGGCTGAAGACCACCAAGAGTGCAGTACTTCTGTTTGTTGCTTTGCTAGGATTCTCGCCAATTTTGAAAACGCTGACCAAGGATACCAGCAGTGACACGATATGGGCAGTAACGGTCTGCTTGTTCTTGGTAAATATGCTTTTGCACGATTACGGGTCCGGAAACCGAACCAATATCAAGCAAGTGTCCCCGAATTTCTCCAGTGAGCCCTTCGAGAGCAGAACTAACTGACATGACTTATTGTGCAGGTTTCCCAGCTCTTTATCAACAAACGCGGCCATATTCGCGTCAGTCTTGCTAGCTTCTCGTCTACCATCGAATATGGAGGTCTTTGGGCTGATGTCATTTGCCGTAGAATGGTTCGCTTTGTTCCCGATCTTTAGACGCCATATCAAGGTAAGCCGATCTGTAGGGCGGATCCAAGCATTGTGCTAACCCATTTCTCAGAGTCTCTCTAGCCATTCCAACATCATCCTATCGTGCGTGCTGTTCTGCTCGGCAGCTGGGCTCTTTTACTTCATCTCGAAAGCCCTGGCCACCTTCTACATCATAGCCATGGGATTCATCACTTTCGGGTGCCCGTTTTGGCTGATTTGGATTCAGAAATACAAGAAGTATGTGCATTTGCGGGACTCGCTTCCATCTAACCCGATCTAATGTTCGATTGCTTTTTATTATTACAGCGAGATCCATGGCCCCTGGGATGAAGCCAGACCAAAGCTTCAACAATCTAGAAGTTGAAGAAGCGTCCTTCATGTATATTTTAGAATCCACTAAGAATTATAATAATAAATATAATGGTAAGGCTGCCTGTGTAGCATCATGGAAGGTCCGTGTGCCTCTCAATAGGCAAATAAGAGAAACGTGGGTTGAAGTCTAAACCTAAGATTGGTCCATCGGCGTATCCACGGGCTCCTCATTAGGAACCGGCTCAAGTAGAAGTCCGTTGAAAGCGGATTCGACGTCTCGATGGTACGAGAATTTCACTAAAAAGCCACCAGCCTTGGCGATCTTTTCCTTCTGCGCTGGTTGCACCAGGCTAGTATAGAGTTAAGAACAATGGGCCATCATGGAAAGGGTGACTTGGCATTGGAATATAGAAAATAAAGGATACGGGTCGTAGTACTGCTCCTGCAGCGTAAAGTTGGTAACGTCGGCGTACTCGGTGTCCACTGAATCGAAATCATCTAGCACTTCATCAGCCAAATCCTCGTTATGAAAGAGAAACCAATTCTGTTGATTGGGCATGGCTCGCGAGTTGGTGAAATCTTGTCTACGCATAGAGGACTTCTTGAGCGCTAACGCTGCTCTGCTAGCAAGAATATCCTGGGCAGACTTGTCGGATGAAGCCTACACATCGGGTAGAATTGAATTCAGTACGTCCCTCATACAATGGTAATTTGTCAGGGGAGAGATACCAATTGGTTGAGTACTTCCTCTTTCTCGATCTTCTTCAACTTCTCCTCCTCCGTCATTTCCTGGAGATACGCCTCACGTTGGAGTTGCTTTTCCTTCTTCTCCTGGGTCATCTTGTACTGAGCCAATCTTTCTTCGTTCAACTGTCGAGCAGCATTCAGGGAGATGCTTTCTTTGTTTTCATCAGCAAATCGCTGGATTTTCTCTTCCGTTTCCTGCACATCGACCTCGTTGATCAGGTTGAAGACTACGAAAATTCGGGACTCGCATTACTATCTGATAAAGAACCTGTTGAGGAGGTCAAAAAGACTCACTGATTTCTTCAAGCTCCTCTAGATAGTCATTGTATGCCCGCAGCGTTGGAAAATCCTCTTGTCGCTTGTTGAAGCTACGAACCACGCAGTCAGTAAGCACGGACAATCGAGAGCTATTCTCCGGATACTTACAATTTGGCAACTCTCTTACGCACTCTGACCTCCTTTTCAACATGCAAGTCCTCAAACGTCTGCGAGGCAAAGTTCGTTTTCCTTAATACTTGTTGGCAAATGGGACAAGGAGCCGGCCCTTGGGTAAAGAGTCGATCTATGCATGATTCACACCTAATATACCCCCACAGAGAACCGATGGGAAGTAGGAAAGCGAAAACTTTTAACCGCTGGTTGCTTGAAAAGAATGCATCGCCAGTAACGCACATACATTTTGTGGAAACATGTGCTGACAAGCAGTTTCATGTTTGGATTCAGGTAACGATCACTCTTACACACAGGGCACACGGCATTCTCTTCCTGGAAATGATTGCTGTCCGTGAAAGTGGTCTTGCCAGGTTTGGCACCATTCCTTCTCATTGTGACGGCTGACATTCTGCCGCGGATAACAATGTTGGCTAGCCGGAACTGTTTTGTGTAAGGCTTTCAATGGTGATGCATCACGTGATATGGGCACCAAGATTTCGAATGATTATTCATCAACATCCGAATCTTGCGGCCACACCACCTACACTTCAGCATTCTCAAAGGGAGGAATGATAGTCTTTTGCTTATTTGTTATTAGCTTAATCGATGGGTAACAAGGTAGAGATTTAGCATTGATGTTGCGGAACATACACATACAGGTACACGATGAGAAATACTTGGTAGAGAGAATCCAGGGGAAAGAAAGCCTAAGTGTGAGTTGAAACATCCACGATAACATGACCGACTCACAAGCATACATCAGGTCTCGTATAACTTAACAAAATAAACTATAGTTGGTAGACGACATAAAGTGTAAGTGATGGTGAAGGGTAAGGGTAAGGGTAAGGGTAGAAAAGTACACAGGGAGAAGATGATGGTTCAAAAATAAACTCTATGCGTTTTCAATGTCACTTGAATCAAGTTGAGGCGCTGTTGGTTCCTCAGAGGAATTCTCGGATTTGGGGGAGCTGGAATTACTGGCTGCGTTGATCTTGAGCACAACCGGGGACCATGGCTTCAACTTGAAGTCACCATTCTCCGTGGATTCCAGCACTTCTCTGGCGACCTGCGAGTTCTTGAATATAGCCAAAGTAACGTTTTCCTTGGCAATGAACTTGATGGTAGCGCTTGGAAGTAGCTCACTCCAGTTAGGCTCTCCAACGATATCGTGAATCTCTAGGATATGGGTTGGCTTGTGTGGCTGGTCTGTTGGCTTGACACCTTCGTAAGGCTGAATGGTATAATCAAACAGTAGTTGGTTTTCTTTCCTATTCCGAGATCCTTGGAAATTACTCCGAGAAGGCGCGATAGATATCGATTTCATGCCCGCCTCCAAGGAAGCCACCTCGGCGTTTGGGCCTCGACGAGGGCCTCGGAATGGCGCATTTCCATAACCCTTAACCCCCAGTGACTTGTTCTGCGGATTCGTAGATGACGCCGCCGGATTGTTGGGATCAAAAAGCTCCTTGGTTTTAGGCGGACGACGTTCAACGTCATATACAGAAGATACGTGCGGGCTTATGAATTGATTGCCTATCATGGGCCCCCTCATGTTCATCCTTGACATATGCATATATTCCGGCGACTTCTGTCGCTGGAATCCAATCGGAGGACCAAGTGCAGGATTCCCTTGTGGTGCCGAGTTTCCGGCAAGCTGCGGATGTATAGGATATTCTGAGCCAGGGCCCTGAGGAGGAACATAACCCATCATTTCTGGGCCTACCCAGTTGTGGTTGAACGGGTGGCCAGGGATACTTGGCTGCCCTGTAGGGGGCTTGACGTTCGAAGAGGGCTTTTCGGGGTTTTCTGTTGGTGGAGTATTCATCATATTATTGTCAAGCGTGTTCTTGGCCATAAATCCACCAGACTGGTACTCTTGACGGCTCTGGATTCCGGCCTCTTTGCCGCCGTAATCATTCCATTTGTTCCCCCAGAGCTGCTGGTGCGAATTGTCTCTGTTTTTGTCCGCATACATCGGGTTGTGTGGAGGGAATTCCTTGTACCCAGGGCCCGGACGCCCAGGATGCGCGTACGTACCAGCTTGTCGGCCCTGAGCTGAAAACGAGGGGTCATCTCGAGGCATGTTGGGATTGGAGTTGGCATTGGCATTGGCAAGGTTTGGATATTGAGGGCCTTGCTGTGGGTTATAGAAGAATCCGTTGGGTGCCTCGTCTGGCGTATTCCAAAGACCAGGCGCGCTCTGGTAGGGGCCCATGTTAGGGTTCCACTCCCTGGAAGGGATATTGTAATTCATGTTGGAGATATTACCCGTGGCTCTGTCGTTCATGCGGCCTTGAGATGAGGCAGCAGGGAGCTCATAGGGATTCATGAATCCAGGGTTAGCTTGATACATATGAGCATTGGAGGAATATGCATTGCCTCCGGAAAGACCATTGTTATAAGGGAACGCGGCGTTTCGTGTCCATTCGTTGTTGAAATTATTCACAGGAGTAGGGGGGTTGAATGTATTCCGAGGATAGCGTTGGTTCTGATTCCCAGGTCTAGGCGAGCCTGCTTTGATGTTGACATTATTTCCACGAATCTGGCTGCTCTTCCCCCCTTTAACGAAGGTCCCGCTATTAGGTTTATTTGCAGTGGAGCTTCTACCTTTACTCGACTCGGAGTCGCTATGGATTGGGGATTGCTGGGAGTCAATTGGCTCTTGTGTGACTGGTTCGTTGCTAGCCTCTGAGCTCTGTGAAACGGTAGGCTTCTTCTCCTCGGACTCCTGGAAGATCCTGGCTCTGGCCCTCTGGTAAGCTGCTTCGCGCTCTTCGATGCTCATCATCCGTTTGTCCACGTCCGATCCACTTCCATTGCCGTCATTAGATCCTTGTTTCTGTACAGATTTGGTGTTGCTTGATCTACGCATAATCTTCAATGATTGCGGTGCGGGCTCCTCCTCCTGCTCAAGCAAGTCCATAAACCGAAGTATAGGTCTAAATCAAGTCAAGAAAAATCAGCAACACGGTTTGATTGATCACTTTGCTGTAGTGTTAATTACATCTCAGTTTCTGGAGATTTGTAAAGGATGACCGCCTTCTTGGACGAATCCACGACATGGGAGAGTTTGAAGTACTGTGCCACACGATGAACGATCAATCGCTGGTAAGCATTCATCTGGGGGAACTCCAAGCGATTACGACTATTCCAAAGAGAAAAAACGCCATTTAGAACCGAGCAGCAGTGCTGATCGCAACAACACGATAGTTACCTTGGATCGTTGATGAACCTCTCCATCTCCTGATCCAGCTTCAACAGCAAAAGTCTATCTTTGGGGCTCTTCAGGGCAGCCAGCAGAAACCCGTCCAACTCGTTGTTACTCGGAACTTCATTTTCGTCGAGTTCATTATCTTCCTCCAACTCGACGCTTGAACTCTCCTCAGTTGGCTGAGCCTCTATGGGATCTGGTTCGGCCGCAGGAACAATCGGCTCAGGTCGTTTTAGAAGAATCATCTTTCTGCCCTCCTGAATTGCCGGGTTTCTATCTTTGGAAACAGTCGTGGGGTTTTCCTCGGTGAGGATTTGAGTACTCGCTGGAGCATTCGATATTTGATCTTCATTAGAGCTATTGATCATAGTGGAGGGCTGGAAGGGAAGGGAAGAATTGGTCAATGCTTCAAAGGAGAACTTGCGAGGAGAACTTACCCCCATTCAGAAATGGAGAAACGGCTAGAGAAAGATTTGGGAAAAGAATGCACAAAAGTGATCGCAAGAAATAAGGGATTACTGAAGGGAGAAGCGTGACTGGCCGATCGAATAAAAAACTACTGTTTAAATGGGTGGCTGGATAGATTGGCTAAGGAAAAGATAGGAGTAATCGAAGCATCCACTGAACTTGAGCTGGGAGTTAATTCTGAAAAATTCAACGCAGGAAAACTCGACAAAAGCGAATCGCCAAGGATATCAACGCTGAACGGTCTGGGAACTTTTGAACCAAAAAGACCTAAACTAAAGAGCACTTGTACGCTTTAGTACAATGCCGATTGAAACAAGGGACTGATATAACCTTGCTTCGTAACAAGACTTGGTAAATTTTCCACATCAAAACCAATTATCTGACTTCAGATTGATCTATTCCATAGTCAATTTCCCAGTGATTTGAATAGCTCATTGCATTTATTTGGCCAAGTTGCTGTTTGTTTTATCCTCTTTGTTGACCATTCGACGCACTTCTCGGATTTTTGGCTTTTTTTCCCAATAAAAAAAATTAGTGGATTGCTTTGGTCACCATCGAATCGCCCATGATTCGCCCATATATGACCTGGGCTATCCCCAAAAAATTCATTTTTTTGTATGCCCACCCAAGTTGGAACTCCTACGGTCCAATCACAAAATTTCACCGATATGCCCAAAACTAGCCGACTTTTCTTTGTTATACCTTCTTTTCTCAAAGCACAGCTTATCTAGTTTGCTTACATATTGGTCATCATGGCTGACAACAGGTAGGTGTTTCTCGCTGGTTAGCCGATCTGTGATCATTTTATTGAACTGTGTTTTCCTTCTACAGAGACTCTGAGATTTTGAACGACGTTGGTGGTGAGATTGAGGTATATTTCTTTCAAACATCATGCTTTCCTGGACCAAGTATTCAACTCTGCCCTCATGTAGACCAACTGGGATGAGGTTGTCGACAACTTCGATAACATGAACCTTCGTGACGAGTTGCTCCGTGGTATCTACGCCTACGGTTTCGAACGCCCATCTGCTATTCAGCAGCGTGCTATTCTCCCTGTCTTGAAGCGTCACGATGTTATCGCTCAGGCCCAATCCGGTACCGGTAAAACCGCCACCTTCTCCATCTCCATCCTCCAATCTCTTGATGTTTCCATCAAGCAATGCCAAGCTCTCGTTCTTGCCCCCACTCGTGAGTTGGCCCAACAGATCCAAAAGGTCCTTATGGCCATTGGTGACTTCATGAACATTGAGAGTCACGCCTGTATCGGTGGTAGAACTGTCCGCGAGGATATCCAGAAGTTGGAGGCTGGTGTTCACGTTGTTGTCGGTACCCCCGGTCGTGTCTACGATATGATCAACCGTGGTGCCCTCAAGACCGACCACCTCAAGATGTTCGTTCTTGATGAAGCCGATGAGATGCTTTCTCGTGGTTTCAAGGACCAAATCTACGAAGTCTTCCAACTTCTCCCCACCGAGGTCCAAGTTGTCCTTCTTTCCGCCACCATGCCCGCTGACGTCCTTGAGGTTACCTCCAAGTTCATGCGTGACCCCATCCGTATTTTGGTCAAGCGTGATGAGCTTACCCTCGAAGGTATCAAGCAATTCTACGTTGCCGTTGAGAAGGAAGACTGGAAGCTCGACACCCTCTGCGATTTGTACGAGACTGTCACCATCACCCAGGCCGTCATCTTCTGTAACACCAGAAGAAAGGTCGACTGGCTCACTGAGAAGCTCCACGAGCGCGAGTTCACTGTCTCTGCCATGCACGGAGATATGGAGCAAGAGCAGCGTGAGGTCATCATGAAGGAGTTCCGTTCCGGATCCTCCCGTGTGTTGATCACCACCGATCTTTTGGCTCGTGGTATCGATGTGCAACAAGTGTCCTTGGTCATCAACTACGACATCCCCAGCAACCGTGAGAACTACATCCATCGTATTGGTCGTGGTGGTCGTTTCGGTCGTAAGGGTGTTGCCATCAACTTCGTCACCAACGACGATGTTGTCATGCTCCGTGACATCGAGAAGTTCTACAACACTCAAATCGATGAGATGCCCATGAACGTCGCTGATTTGATTTAATTTAATTTAATTAAAGTAGATTCAGGTTGTTTTGTTGGCCAACTAGACCTCCTCGACATTTTGCAGTTTTCATGACAATTAATCGCTACACGAAATAAACCATAAAACATTCGATGATCACCTGATAACCATATGCTCAGCCGACAAAAAAACGTCTGATCCCATTATCTCTTAGATGACATATTATGTGCCATTATCATCCCACACTCAGATCCAAAAATATCTTCTCATTTATCTATGTCTGTGTGAACGAATTCATAAGAAAATGCATACATGATTGGCAACAAATTCTGCCACAAACTAATGAATTAATTTTAAAACGCATTCTCCATTCATATTAATCTTTTTTCAGCAACTACATCATTCGGTAGGGTTAGGGTAGGTTATCTAAGGATTTATTATTTATTAACAACAATGAACAATGAGGAGCAAAGAACAAGATTGAATTAAAGGAAGCCAGAGGGAGTGTAAGAAATAAAGGTGTGCCCGAAGGTTGGGAAGATAAAGACCACCAGGAAGATGATGAAAATCACACCCAGGAGAATTCCATAGAGAATTGATTGCAGCTTGCGCTGCTTGATTTCCTTGGGGCTGTAGATGGATGGGCGGATGTGGTCGTCAATGCGGAACCAGAACAGCATGGTGGAGTGGATTTTGTCGGAGTATGGGATCAAGCAGAATATGAACAGAAGGAATAAAATACAATGACTGATGATGAAGTCGGTCGCAAACTGGGACATCTCCTGAAGTTTGCATAGGAACTCACGAAGAGGCAGGGTGAAGGCCATGTAGCCGAGGTTGTGGCTGTACCACCTGCCAGTCCACCAGGCTAAGTTAGCTTCATCTCCGCCGTATTCGCGACTAGTGGAGATCAATATCACCGAGAAGATCGCTTGGTGGATATAGCTGGTGGCGATCATGGCCAGAATGGCGTTGGCAATGTTCCAGTCCTCAATCAGTGCAGCCACGATATAAAAGAGGATGTAGTTGATCACAGCCCACCCGTGCGCAATACCAGCAATGACATCTCCGAATCTCCTACCGCATGAGGAGAACATTGGTCCCATACATAGAGAGACGAAGAAGAAGCCCATTAGGAAGCCGGCATTGAGGATGATAGGCGCCAAAGAGATGATGGCAAGATGGATAAGGTTCTTGATCAACCCCTTGGTGTGGGTGCTGTTGAAGGCGAAAATACAGGCCATCACCGCTGCCATGATGACAGGCACAAACACTTCGGAGAAGAGCATTCCGAGAACATGCGGACGAGGAACGTAGTTGGCAGTTTTGTTTTCGGGATCTTGCATTCTCTTGCGCTTAGAACCAACAACTCTGATACGATCCATACGACGGAAGGTGATCCATGATTTGGGTTCGGAGGAGCTGTTACCAATGGAGAACCAGCGGAGAAGCTGATAGTAGTCGACGAGGAAGTCCTGCAGTTTGAACTGGTGTGGGTTAAACAGGAACGGCGAGATGGTCAGCGCCAACGCAGTGAAGTAGAAGTAGATGTAGTCCGACAGATAAGCACTGATGCAAACGTAGATAAGCATAATCATGATTCGGGCTCCCAGATAGATGCTGGACGTGGCGAATCGCGAATAGAGCTCAGGGAAGGAGACGCGGGTGATAGCAAAGCCACGGCCAGTGGCAATGTAACGGGCCCCACCGAAGCTCATGTTCTGAATCAAACTGTTGGCATAGATCTGGGTAAGGAACACCTCAAACAATGGAGACATGGAGCCAAATTGTTTGGCAAGACGAGTGAAACTGCGGCTAACTCCTTGCTCGGTCAGAATTTGCAGGAACAGAGGAATGAAGGCAATACCGAACACAATAAGAATCGAGAGGACTGTGCGGTGGATCCATCCGTGGACCGACCAGATGTCGTAGCAGCCGGCGGGGGTGGGTGGTGCGTGCGGGGCGGGGAATTCAACATATTTACATGTGGTAAGAATCTTGGTGAGTGAGGCAACGCAAATGGCCATAACCATGAACAGCTGAACAGCCAACATGATCATGATGTTGTTGATATGGAAACCGGGATGGGCGTAGAAGAATGTGAGGAAGCGATCCAAGGGAAGCTGAGTTCCAATGTAGTACTGTTCTCTCGACAGCATCTGTTCGCCCATACCAGTTCCGATCTTGGTGACGAAGTTGAGTACACTGCAGAAACCAAGATCACGACCCTTGCCGCATTGGAAGTACTCAGTGTGCTTGATGCGACCACCACGCTCAAAAGCGTTCATACCAGCGTAAATATCTTCATTCAGATGGAGTCCTTTCTGGGCCTTACTGACACCACCACGGGTGTTGATGTAGATGGAGTTGAGGAAATCCGGATGTCCGTAATGGAGTTTACCTCCAACCTTGGCCATGATACGCTGAGTGAGAGTACCAAAGGTGGCTTCTTTTCCGGCAGCAACGTCACCAAGAATACCGACACTTTCAGAGAAAATGTATTCACGGGCACCGACAATGGCTACTGGAGGAGGGGATGGGTTGGGATACTCTGAATATGGAGACACCTCATCCACGTTATATTGTTCGAATTCTGCCAACACATTTCTGATCTTCAGTGCCTCTTCCAGGTAATTGTCCTGATTGGCATCGACCAACTGCAGATACTCGCCACGGGTGAAGATTACCGAGTGGTTCTGGTTATCGGATTTACCATCACCCAGAATCGGGTTCCCTGGAAGCTGGATTCTGAATTTGGGAATGCGCTTGCCATTTTCGTCGAATTCGCATTTTCCGTCGATCAGGCAACTGTAGATTTTCTTGGAATCGCCGTTTTCGGCTTCACTGGCCACCTCCTCAAGATAGGCAATCTGAAGGTCGGGGTATGCCTCAAGAAGGAAGTCGACATTCTCCATCTCCTCCTGACTGAACGACGAGTATCTCTGCATACTCACGACAAATCGGAATTTGCGGCGGGCCATGGAGTCCAACTCCCGTTCGAGCCCCTCGGTAAAGCCTCCGTACCCTTGGACCAACTCAGGATGCTCTACACGGTACAACAGCTTGAGAGCCTTATGGTAGTTCATAAAGCCACTGACTGTACGGTACAAGGTTTGTGAGCGAAGGGAAGACCAGATACGAGTACGCAGAGTGTATTCGGGGGCAGAGGTCTTGAATCCAACACAATGCAGTGGCAATTCCTCAAGTCTTCGCTTGCTCGTGCTCTTGTTGGTTTGGAAGGATGCTTCGTTATCAGAGGGGTACATGTTATTTTCTTCGGCAAGCACCTTGGTGTCGTTGACGAAGTTTTCCCATTCGGCAGGGTAAAGCTTTTTCAGGTATTCCAACAGGGTGATCTTGGAGTTTCTGTCTTCCTCACGAATTACCTCACGCAGGGAAAGAATGATCTTTTCGCTGTAGTGAGGAGTAAACACAGTAAAGGTGGGCATGTTCTCGACTGGGATGGTCTCTGGTAGTGGAGTCGACAAACTCTGGGCGAAGAAGCTCACACGGCGCTCGGCATCACTACCCTTGGGGAAGTATTCAGTCTTGAAGGAGGTGTCTTCGTGGGAGATGAAGAAGCTAGGCGCCTTCAGAGTGGAACGGCCGCCTTCACTGCTGGTTACTTGTTGGTAGAGGAGCTTCTGTACGTGTTCAACCGAGAGCAAGTGATCTCTGTACATCGAGATGACGATGGCATTCCAGATCTGAGAGCAGAGCACCTTGGGTTGGTATTTCAACTCCATATCATCAATGGACAAAATCTTGGTGTAGATACGCTTCGGGAGACGAGAGAAAACGTTTCTCCATGGCGACCAGATGGAAACGCCAAGATAGAAGGAGCGGGCCACACTGAAGAGCGAGTTGATGATAATGTACCACAGATAAGTATCCAAGAAGAAAAGGATCAAATCCAAAAACACCATGAAGAAGAGGGTGATCCCGTTCATAATCTGACAAACAAGCATGGTATCGGTCTTGGCACATTGGGCCATAGCATATTGGCCAGTATGCTTGAGAGGGTCCTTGAAGGAAAGGGCCAAGTAGAAGTAACTTTCGATGTATTTACATCCGAACACACAGGCCCACAATCCAATCGACATCATGCGATCCACATCTTTGAGTCGAGGGAAGTTGCTAGTAAAGGTGCGGTTGGTGAAGTTCTTGGTGTTTCCCTTGTCGTTGAAACGAGCGAAAAGTTGGCTACTGGGGACAATGGCAAAGTAGCAAAAGGTAAAAACAGCGATGATGAGGCCTACCACGCCAACGGCGGTAGCAATCGGTGAAGCGCGGTCGACAATCACGGTGTATGCCCCAGCAATACAATTCAAAATGAGAATAGCAAGAATCAATCCGATTCGTCTGAGCAGGATTTTCGAGCTGACCCATTGAAGGGGGATGAAGAAATATTCGCAAATGGCGGCCAAAAGCTGAATGAAACTTGCAAGAGCACCACCAAATGCAACAATGCCTAGATGAACACCAACAGGAGTGGATTTCTCATCATGTTTAGTGTATAGCCAGGTAGCATTGCCCATGGTGTAGAAGTAGAACATGACGATATGGAGAATCCAGAAACGGGAGAAGTTGACCAACAAATGACTCCAGCTTCGACGCTCCTTGTACGTTTTGCGGAAGACAAGCTCCCATTTGACCTCACCCAGCTTCATGAAACGTTCGGTGGGAGAGAAATCCATTAGTCGGACGGTCTTCTTGTCGTCAAGAACAATCCGCTCGAGCGCCTCGGACGTCCAGAAAAACTCATTCACATCATCGTAGCCGATGGTGGTGGAGTGGTCCTTGTCTTTCTTGACCAATTTACCATGGATAACGTCGTAAGATTGGTCCCGGATGAATGTGTACAAGGGAGTGATGACTTCCTGAAGGAAATGTCCCTCCGGGAGTGTGGTTGTTAGGCCCTGGAGTTGTAGATTGCTGTAATAATCCCAGCAAATCTTGAAAATAAAGCAGATCGCCTCAGGCACGAAACGAATGTTGGCCGCTTCACCCCAGATCATCAGGTACAAAGCAAGCTGGCCAACACGATCATGCTGCGACATCTCGGCCATCTTAATGCGCCAAGATTCTTCGGCACACTCGTGGGAATCCTGAGCCTCAATGTCATCTCCATCAAAGACTTCCGCCCGCTTTTTGAAAGCCATTTTCTTCTTCTTCTTCGTCTCCTGGGGTCTCTTGGACCGCTCCTCTGGGTTATCCCTGTTCAGATGTGCGCAGAAATACCATTTCTTGTAATTGGCATTCTCACCACCGATATAGTCGGCGTGGACAGTAGCCAACGCCTGATAAGGAGCCATTCGAGATGCGCGAGAATCCAGCATTACCATTAAGGCATCATACTGATTCCGCATATTGTCCACCTGGAAGCCGAAGCATTCTTGCATTCTGGCGAAGATCTCTTTGATTTCCTCGCGGGACACTGGCAAGTGTCGGTTGACGGCCCATGATGGGTAAGGATCGTCCTTAAAGAAAGGTCTGGGTAGGGAGTTGTTGTTGTAATCAAATGCAGGTGGAGGCGTGCCGTCACCAGAGAACCAGGAGTTGCTTCGAGACATGTTGCGTGAAGAACTCCGGGAATTATTGATACTAGTAGAGGATTCATTTCGGTTGTTCTTCTTGGTCTCCAGCAGAGCAACGAGAGAATCACAAGAGGGTGCGTACTTGGCGTATCTACTATCTCCGAGAGTGCCGTGTCTAGGTGCACTATACGAGTCTATACTTGTGCCTTGCATGCGGGCACCTGGGCCATTAGATCTAGCATTATAGAGGCTATCGCTGTAGGCAGAATTCGAATCATAATCGCTATGATACGAGAGCTTCTCTTTGCTAGCAGCTTTACTGCTGCTACCGCTATTTACATAGGACATGTGTGCGGGTATCTTAGGTACATGATGTTCATGGGAATCCAGTAGCGCTCCTACTACGGAGCTCTCGCCATCAACAGGGGCAATGTGACTTGAGGAATAATCAGAGTCCGAATCATCCGATAGGTATGTCAAGTAATTGGGCTCTGGAGTTCTATACGAGTGCTCTTCGTGATAGCTTCCATGGCCATCCTCGGCGGTAGAGAAATTGTGCATATGATACGACTCTTGGTATGGAGGCCTGGACGAACCATTTGGTGTGGAGCTTTCGTCAGCAGCCATGATTGTATGAAAGTGGGAGAGTTACTTATTAAAGGGTATAATGGCGGTGAATTAGGTAAGCAATGCTGATAACAAATATACTGATGTGTCGAACAGAGGGTCTATATGAAGGAAAATATACTGAGTCTATGACGGCCTACTCCAAACATTGAGAAACGGATGTCTGCCCTTTTATATGTCGGGTCATCTACTAGCTCTGATATAAATCTTGCTAGAAACAACTTCTTGTACGAATATGGACATAAAAAGAAATGGTCGATGGAAAAGGAAAAAATGCGATGTTAACGATGGCACTCGAACGCTACGTGATTGTTCCTTACCAATGATGATGGATCCAATTCCTCGTATGGTGATCTCTGACCATTCGTCAGAAACAATTACGAAGCACTGTACTTTGTATTATCTACATGCTTGAACTGTCGACGTGCCCTCACGCTGCATACCCCAGGTCTGTAGATAACGACAGGCTCTTTGATGCAGTGAACAGGGAGGCCTAAGTCTGTCTGGCTCAAGACTTTCCCCGGAAATACATGTAGGACGCCAAGGTTTTGCTCTAATCGGGCCAGTTGAAGTATCCAGAAAGGCCAAAAAATTCCTGGAAATCGATGTTTTTATTCATTGTGACATTGGTTTTTCCAATGAATCTCAACCCCCAATAGATTACCCAAAAATCGCGGGTGGACTTCCTACTAAAGAAGTAAGATAAACTTGATATCACCACAAACAAACGAAAAGCATAAATAAATAACTCATTGTCAATTGGAGTGCTATTTGTTATCAGTCGCCTGAAATGTTATAGGAAACAAACCACATTGTGTTTGGATAGATTGTCACATTATTTGTGCGTAGGACAGAGTAGGGCCGGTGGTACACTCCTGATCGAAGTAGTAAGTAATCAGCGCAAATATCATGGATTCCAAGGAATTTTGCTGTCAACATAGCTTAAAGCCTCCATCCATACTAGGCAAATCTAATCGAAGATCCCGTGCACAAGGACAGCTAATTTTGAACAACTCAACCATCTTTGGTTAGTTAACAAATTACACACGATCTTCTGAAGATACCATACAACATACATTCCATTGAATACTGGAAATGAATACGAGAAATATGCAGTATGTAACACGAAATGGAAATCCATGAATGAACGTTTCTCTGCGTCTCGCCCAACGTGGCTTATACTTACCACTGGACCTGATTGGGAAGGCACTAAACAAACTTGACCAAGTGCATCAGATGTAAGCTTGCCGAACATCGCAAATCTTTCGATCAATCCACGCTCTTCTATAAAGAGTATGAAGTTTCTGATGGAGAGTCTAGAATTAGAATCAAACGGTAGAATCTTTACTAATTGGCTATTATTTATATGTTTTGAATTCATTCCAACTCACCAATCAGTCGGAGTATTTTCGTTTACATTGGGAAAGGAGACCATTCATATTCACGGTAGTCTTAATTTTAGTTGACATCCAATCTTTTTTTTCCTTATTGATTGATTGATTGATATTTTTAAGTTTGTTTGTGGTTTCTTTAGATCCTTTCATTCTCTGCTTATCTGAGCTAAATTGGCTGCTGGCTTTTTTCAACCGATTGGTTTATTTTGTAAAGTGAGTGTCGGTAGACTCTAACTCTATCAAAGCATGTGAATCAGCTATGTTGGAAGGTTTGTTTTGTGTACATTTTATATCATATCTGGTCCATCACGGTGACGCTTCGTTGGGGGTTGACGCGGTCCTTTTCCTAATAGTGGAGGTATGTCAGCGGGGCCATAAATCTAATTGCAAATTAGTGTACTTACCACCATACATGTCCGGTCCGTCATAATTACTTTCCGGTTCTCTTAATGGCTTTCGTTTCATGCCACCTGAGGCTGGTCCGGCACCACGGCCCTAGATGTAACAGGTGAGTGATCTAGCAATGCTGACATCCCATAGCATAGAACCTATTACTCTTTTGGAAAAGTTGCCACCACGTCCACCTCTGCCAGCATACATTGGCCCAGTTGGTGGTCCAGCGGGTCCGGTTGGAGGTGTTGCGCCTCTCATATGGGCTGGTGCAGTGGGTGGATTTAATTGACCAGGAATAACAGTGTTGAGAATTAAATTCATTAGATCATCAACATTGATTATGGGCCCTATTTGAACATATTAGTAAGCACAAATTCCATCACCGACCGACCCTTGCAATCATACCGTTGTAAGTTTGAGCAGGTGGGAGTTGGGCCATAAAATACCCAACGGCATCAGGTACGCCTGGTGGAATAACTGCACGAGCAGAATTGCCCGCAGGTGCTGACGCGCCACTAGGGGCAGTGGGTAGTGGCGATTGACCCCTGGCTCCAGACTGTCCACGGCGTAGCGAATCCACAGGTGGCTTGTATGATGTCCACTGATTGAAGTCCGGACGTGGGTACCTTTCTGGATGGATAGGATCTAGCAATGCCCTTCTACCATGCTGTCGTGCATTGAGGTCCTTTGATCGCTCGACCATCATAGGCTCAATGTTTTTCAACAAGAGGCTTCGTGATTTGCTCTTCTTGTCATCGCCGGGCACTAAAAGTAACTGATAAATACTGTGGATGACGGGAGAAGTAGATAGTGCTTCACTTACTGATTCCCAGTTCACTCTCGGTTATGTAATTGATATCCAAGTAACTATATCTATCAACAAACCTCCCGAGCGCAGTTTCTGAATTATCGCAAACATCAATGATGGGGAGTATCGAACTAAGGTCGCACTGGACTCATACCAGAAGTATACGTTTCAGTCATACGCCGCTCGATCTTTTGCACCGAGGTTAAATCGCCATATTTGTTTTCATAGTCGGTGAATTTTTTCCAGATGTCCACAGCTTGTTCGGAAGACAATGATGTAAGCGCTCTCTCAAATAAAGCCCGAATATCTGCATCGATCAGTAGGGTGTGGTGGATGGTTTGTCATGAAGGTGACCTACTGTTATCATCATTCATTTGTATCAAGTATTCCAAGTACTGAAGTACGTAGCCCGGTTCAACGGCATAAGTTTTGAGCCCAAGCTCAAAGATCTTGCCTGCAATATTTTGATCCTTACTGCAGTAATACTCCATAAGTGCTATATGAATCGAGTCAATTCATCAGACTTCCAAACATCACCATAGGCTCAACATACCGGAACTGATGAATAAATGGTATGTGGTATCGGCTGCCTTTCTGGCTCGGCTGAAGATTTGTCTGGCTGCTTTGATCCCCTGGAAGGCAGCCGGTTGTTTAGACTACTTAGGTCATAGCATACTTTATCAAAGATAGGTACCTCCGCACGACGAGCGTATTTCATGAACATGATCCACACTAGTGTATAGGCTTTCTTCACACTTAGCAGAGCCTTCTCTACCCGGGCTTCTACTTTTGCCTTTTGTTTCTCGGTGTTACGCTCCTTTACTCTTAACCGCTCCCTATCTTCACCATCCCGCTCTCTTTCGGTATCTTCTTCAATCTCATTACCCTGAGAGGCAAGTGTTTGAACCAGTGCATTGATTTCCTGTGCTCCAGAAGCACGAATCTCCTCCATATGCTTTTCAATGTTCTTCAATAGCGCCTCGTAAAGTTCCCGAGCTCGCGCGTTGTTTTTCCTGGACTCTTCTAGCTCGCAATACGCGAAGTGTAGCAGCAAGCTAAAAGGAGCTTATCAATAACATTGCGCTCAAACGCTTCTACATATTCGCATTACCTAGTGGGTATAACCTCGATACTGGCTTTTAGATGCGTTATCGCCTCTTCGGTTTTCCCATTCTCAGCACAGTAAATGGCCAAATCATACCTGGGGTACGAGGAATCTTAATGTTACCGATCAAAGTGGCATACCCAATTAGGAGTGAATGGATATTACCATATCTCGGGATAAAACCGCAATGCTATGAGTGCTTGTTTGTAGGCATATATGACACGGGCACTCAAGGCACCCTTGTCTTCCAACTGTAGTGGATTCGATCGCTCCCAAGTCAAGTAATGTTTCCATGCTTCTAACTAAAGGGTTTTCAGTAAAGAGTGCTTGTTCCGCCAATATTCCAAGACTACCTGTTGGATTTCTCTGTCGGTCCATTGAGGAGGTTGGGGAAGAACGTTCTTAGCAAACGTGTCGGTGATGGTGCGCATTTCTCGCAACGCAGTTCTCGCAGTCATATATGACGGAGATCTTTCGGCAAGGAATTTTTTGGCCTACGATCGTGATATAGATCAATGAGTAAAGAGTCCCACCGATCCTCACTGATTATGACATTACCGTAAGTTTGTTAAGTCCGTTTTCAAACGAGTCGTACTCCTTCCAAATGTGTTCAACATTGACCAACGGGATCGCAATGGCTTTTTGGTAGGTTTTACGCATAAGATCCATCTTTTGCTGCTCCTCCCAAGTGTTGTGTGTCTAGAAAGAATAGAGTTGATACGAAGAAGTTCACTGGGTCCGACACAAGAGAATATACCTCTCCAGTGCGCAGGAAAAAAATATAATCACTCCAGATAGGGCCTGCTTCTTTGTCTATCCCGATATGCTGCAAAACAAACTCATAAGCTTTCCCCACTACAGCTCTGACATCAGGCCCAGCTGCGGAGCCGTTTTCTCCACTATTCATGCGACGTATATAATTCAGGTAAAACCTCCACAAGTCAAGCGAAGGGACCGATCTAAGACAGCGTGTGAAGATGGATTCCACGTTGGCATAGTTGTTGTGGTTAAGTTCAAATTCGGCATAGGTGATCCAGTGGCGAGACTAGGAAAGAATAAAATTCACGGATTAGAAAAAGGTCCCGGTGGAAAGCTGGAGAGTGTAAGAAAGGCAGGTAAGAATCATAACGTGCAAGTGTATCTCTACTAAAAAAAGCTCAAGTCTGCATGTGCTAATAAGCGTCTACTCTCGGAAATGTGGTAAAACAATTGTGTAGTATTTTAAAGTGTACCAACTAGACAAGTCTGGGTTTAAACCGCCTACTGTTTCAGCCGTAGGGAGCCAACAGTGATTTATTTTTTTTCGAGAAATACACGTTATGACTCTCACCAAAGTG
This sequence comes from Basidiobolus meristosporus CBS 931.73, assembly GCA_002104905.1. NCBI lineage: Eukaryota > Fungi > Basidiobolomycota > Basidiobolomycetes > Basidiobolales > Basidiobolaceae > Basidiobolus > Basidiobolus meristosporus. The sequence goes on along the minus strand of MCFE01000442.1, from coordinate 41,963 downwards.
AGCGCTTGACTTACCGAAGTTGGAAATTGCTTCAGGAAACGTTCGTAACAATCTCTGATCAGTTTAATATCGCCAATTAAGTGGGCCTCAGCCAACAATGATTGCCACGCTTCAGTGTCAAAAGAATTTGCAGCAATCTTCTTTTCCAAGGAGAGAACTCTTCCATTCTTTATGCGCTCCAAATGTCTGAGTGTTTCCTCATCCACAGCTTGATTTGAATCGCCTTCAGTGTGTGAAGCTGCCTGTTGGCCATCCAAATTGCTGTTTTCAGGTGGAGGAATGACACCCACTGGTGGGGTTTCTATCTCACGATCAGCAATTTTTTCTGGATGTGAGCCTTCCATGTAGCTGTAGAAGTTGGACAATATGAAAAGGCAACGGGTAGAAAATTCGGCTTAATAAACATAGGGTAGCATTCATCTATTTTGGGTAAAAAGAAAAGATATTCGCGAATAAACGAATTGTGGGTAAATTGCTTACGATATGTCGAATTCTGAGCAAGAAACCAGCATTACTCTAAGCGACCACATCCCAATTTTGTATAAAGTTAGCGAAGCTTAGTATAGTAATCAAGAATACTAGACTGGGTGCAAATAGATATATTGAAGTGCTTTCTCTTGTGTGTAACCTAGTAAAAACCCCGAGGATTCTCCCCGGCTGACTCGGTTGAATCCTAGTGGATTGGGGGAAAATATCGATGTTTCCAAGTGTCTAGAGATATAGGGTGGCACTGATTCTAGGCCTCAAATTGTGGCTATATTCCACTGATGGACTCGTATGATCTCATTCGTGATTTTTAACACCACTTGGGCTATCAGATGTCGTCTATACATCCTCACTCATGACTAGTGATACAGTCGGAAACTTTACACGTTATATCCCACTTTACTCAGGAAATCTATTTCTCGTATTTCCATTCCTAGGTGAAGATTTTAATTTCTTCCAATTCCAGCTGTGCTGCTTGTACTCGATCGCCATGTGGTTCAGCAAAGTGCTTATTGACGGAGAAAGCGGTGCCAACAATTTAACTTTTTGTATTGCATCATTCTACATTCAAATACGGCTACTGGTTGATCTGCAACATAACTAGGCTATATAAAGAATGACGGCATGCGTGACATATTACACCCCCGTTCTCTACACTACCACAATTTCTTTCATTCAATGAACTTTGATGTGGTGCAAATAGTATACCTCATTATAGCATGCGTATGGACTCTATTTGTCCTTACCACTGCCTGTGTGTTCATAAAAAATCGCAACTACCCGAGCATTCGATATCGCAGTGTTCCCCTGTTCTGTGTTAATGCGGCATCGAACCTTATAGTGACTCTTAACGTTTTACTGTCTGGCCCCTTATCCTCTCATTACTCGTGTGTTGCTTACCTTTGGAAGCTGTACCTCTTTCTTCCCTTATGGATTATTACTACTCTTGTGAAGCACATTCGACTAATCATTCTGTACCGCTTTGGGGCCGAAAAAATCCTCTTCGCATACTCGCCCGAGTGTATGGTGCTGGGAGAGGAGTCAAAACACAAGAAAAACTCATACTTGAACACAACTACAGAAGCCCTGAATCGCAGCCTATTCCCCAAAGGAAGCTGGTTACGCTGCCTGCTCACTTCCAAGGCCCATGTTATATGCATTCTTTTATGGATGGTACCACACGTCATCCTGACTGTTGCCATACATTATCAATTGCTTAACGCGGAAGAAAGCGCTCAATATACCATCGTTATTGCTGAATGCATTAATGGTTGGTATTGGTCCCCTGTCCTAGGTATCTTCATCCTCTATACATTGGGTCTCCTGCCTGTCATGCTATACTATTTGAGAGGCGTTAGGGACGCCTACGATATAAAGGTAGAAGTTCTCTGGGACATCTGCATCGGAGCTGTCAGCACTATTGCATGCCTGTTGTCCACCGAATTGAACCACAATGAAACGCTCCTTCGATTGTTTCCAAACCAAATGTGGAACGCCTTAATGTGTATGTCTATGTACTGCATTGCGGTAGCCATTCCTTTTTGCGAGAAACGCCGTTTTTTGGCATCATATCCGACGCGAGATGGAGCACAGCCCTTGTTTGAAGACATCCTGAAGGATTCCTCTCTGTTTCAAGAGTTCCATGCATTTAGCGTTCGCGACTTCAGCGTAGAGAACCCGCTGTTTTATCGCCGAGTGAATCAATGGATCCATGATATGAAGGACCTTGAAAGCAGCGAATGCACACCTCTTATGCGTACCAAGCTCCACAAGGAGGCGTACGAAATATTTCAAACCTTCATAGCCCGAAATGCTGACTTCGAAATCAATATTCGTGGCGAGACATATCAAAGAATCAGCCATGATCTTACGCAGGAAAAGGTCGAGAGCACGCTGTTCGATCGGGCACTCTCAGAAGTGACCGATATGATGTTCCAGCAAACTTTCCCAAGATTCCTTCATCACAAAGGCTGGTCCAACAATTATTCGAATCAGTTGGAATCCGTATAGATAGATACTGTGGGCATACTTCGTTTTTCTGTATGCATTTTCCTCACTTTTCATGTTCTATTCCGTGTACATTTTACTCAACACTGTCCTATAAAACTGATCCTGCGAGCTTGTATACATCCGGTTAGGATTGTTGGATGAAAATCCGATCAACACTCCATCCCGAGTGGCCGAGTAGGCAAGCATCGAGCTACCTTTAGGCTGCGTAAGTGCCAATACCATAGATGGATAAATGAAGGATCGCGCTTCACCTTAAAGCCACCTCTCCAGTATAATGTTGGAATGAGCCTTACTATTGGCTCAGGTTGGCCAAGCATTCGATGTGATTGGATCTTTAGATAATGAATCCATCCCAAAACCAATTTAGAAAGAATATTCTTCCAAATATTTCTGATGGGATCCATTATTTTCAATGTTAAAATTGACTTCGCAATGGTTGCGTTTGCATAAGTCTCATGACAAGTCTCCGGCACTCCTCCTCATTATAGGAATGGAATTGCTGTCGAGAAGGCTCTAGCATCCATCTATTGGACAAGCGTTCGTGATTGGAAAAAAACTGGCCATTACTGGAATTGATGAGCAATCCCTCTAGGCTTCCAACTATAAGGTTTAGCGCGATCATGTTCTTCCAGCAAAAAAGGAAAAAAGTTTTTCGTTGCACACCAAGGTATTTTCCCCATCCTAATGATTCATTTCCAGGATTAGGTCGCTGGAACACCATCAAATATATGTAGTACAATATTAGAACATGCTGAATTGTACAAGACTTGGGGAGTGGGACTGGGAATGGGGATTTTTTCGTATCGATCAGAAGATTTCTTCTATTTTCAACAGATGAAATTATCGTTTTCCCCCTGCTATTCTATTTATACGTAGGGCGTGCCTATTTGGGTGAAGTCAGATCAGTGTTTCGCAGAAACACATATCGGAGATTTTCAGTTCACAATGCGAAAAATGTATTACCGGCATCATTGGATTTTTAATGGAAGCAGAGATCAATATTAATTAGGAATAAGCTCAATTTGAAACATTACGTACCTGTTGAAGTCGTCGGTTCCATATAAATAACCTCCCAGTTCCTTCACTCTCCTGACCATCATCTAGTAGCTCAACACCACCAACCCAATATTGCTCCAACTCCAAGCTAGCGATTTCGCACTTACCTCCATTGAATAATGCCTAGCACCTACTACAAGGATCCACTCATGAGATCAGTATCCTCCGCTAGCCTTCCAGCACAACCAATCCCTCCCCAATCAATGTTCTACGAACAAGGAATATCTGACTCAAGATTGTCCAGCTTCAAACATCACTACGAGACTATCTCCCCACCACGCCCTTCTCTGGAAACTGATCTCCCGCCAAGCCTGCGTCGTTTTCACAGTCTGTGTAAGACTCGGCTTCGCGACTCACCCTTACGGATTCAATGCCCCGGTTGCCACAACTATTGCACCACCAATCTGAAATTCAAGAATGGCTCAGCTGTGTGGTTGAGTTCGCTAGGACTGTAAGTGATACCTCCAGAGATTCGTACGATCGGTACAATGGCTTACCAACTTTGATTAGATTCATGCTCACTGGTATTTTCTTTTGGGTCCCGTTCATCACCCACATGTGCAAAGGTAAGCTCCAAAAGAAAGGTTTCGATGTTTCTGGGCAAGTTGCTCACAAAAAAAATAGATGTTGTCCACGTGTGTCCGAACTGTCAATATCCTATCGGTAGATATCGTCGCCTTTAGGTGCAGCATTATCATTAGAAGCATACATTGGCAGTGTCAAGAAACTCCGCCACATCCACTAATTTAACATCTGCGTAGTCAGCATTCCTTAATACCAGGCATTCTCCCTGAAAAGTTTGCAACGTGTACATATATCAATCATAATACGGAACCTTGGCCATCCCGGCAACCATAATAAACCTCATTTTCCTAAAATAATGGCGCTTATCGCTGACTGCTATCGTGGCCGATTAATAATGGGTCGAGAGTGGCAAAAATAGATGGCATCTGGATCAAAGTGCGGTCACTGGATCCGGCATTTGGATTTTGACGGAATTTATCCAAACCTGGTAACCACTCTAGATCGATCTTCTATTAGTCATAAGCCGTGTAGTGTGGATGTCTCGCTTGTAAATGTATTATTTATTTCCCAATAATAGAATCAATGAATGAATGGACAATGCTAATGGAGAGTAGCAGCGGATCTGCTCTGCACTGATTTTCCCGAGGTATACTAAAGTAATCCAACACCACCTATTCTTACTCGTTGTTTCGGTTCATTGTTGGTGATCTTTTTTCCAGTCAAAGGGCTCAGTATCCCGCCGACCGTTTTGGCCACACCACCCAATAGCCCTCCTTTTCCGTCTTTATTCGGCCCCACTATGGGTTCCAATAACCCATCTACAGTATTGTGGATAAGATTATTGTTCTTTCCGAGGATGGGTGACAGCGCATCGTCGATGACATCAGCAACGGTGTTGACCAGATTATCGACAACTTTCAGCGGCGCTTCTAAATTCAACAACGGCACTTGATCTAGTCCATCGAACAGCCCCAGGGAATCCAAAGTCCCTTCGACCAAGTTTCGAACGATGTCTCCGTGTCGCTCCAAGGATGCCGGGGAGACATAGTTGGGGTCCTTGTTGATGTCGGCGATGAAGTTGGAGTACTCATGCTCGTAGGAGCGGATCTGGTTGACGCTATATCCGTTCATTTTCGCCCAAGCCTCAGGAATCGGGGGTGGGATACGTAGCTCCTTCATATTCTCGCGATCATCGGCGTCCAAATAGCAATCCTTCCTGATTGCCTTGGTATGATTCATTGGAGCCGGCAGGGGGTGGGGCTTGACGGAATAGAAGCTGTTGCCGCGGCGTACATTGCTACGACGAACAGCTCGAGGGACCGGAGGGTGATTATTCGCTGCGGCGGGTTTGGCGGGATGAGCTAGCGGTTTTTTCGCCAAAAATCCGGCATTGGAATAGGCATAGCAAAGGGACGGATCGGCGATGTTAAAGGTGCTGGCTACAGTGGCACTGAATGGAGGGATCTCGTCTTCTGCGGAAACAGTGGCATTGTTGGAATCCAACCCTTGGTAATCGGTTGCCAAATGCGGGTTTAGAAGCTGGAAATCGGCCCAAATTTTATCAACAAATGCGTGATGAGACCAGAAGAGTGGGCTATCAAGAAATAAATTAGTATGCAAAACCACCGATACGTACATTTAAGACAACTTACTCATTCGGGCTCCACATGGTTCCCACATCCCCCGTCTTACCACCAATGTTGACATGAACAAGTGCGTGAGGGGCTGCTTCAATCGCCGTGCGAAATTCGTTGTAGGACTTGGCGCCAGTGACGATTTTTGCTAGCAACTCGGGGGGATATAATGCGCTGATCTTATCACCTTTGCTCCACTGTCGCTTCAAACAATGGGGGGTAGGGACATACATTTTCCAATCCTTGAAAGGCCCCTCAGTAATGCATTCCGACTCTCCGCTGGCGCCAAAGTATTCAGGCTTGAAGATCGCACTAGTCTCAGGAGCCTGGGAATCGATGCTCCAATCCCAGTAGGGCAAAGTGATGGTGTTGTTGATGCTTTGCAGAGCCAACTCGAATTCTCGGATGTATTTTCTGTGCCATGGGAAGAAGCATGGGACATTATGCGCTTCCACAACGTACTTCAGGTGAACAGCTACAATTCTATCGTAAATGGTGGGCGGAGGACCTGAGTGCAATTTGTTGACGGCGTCGATGTAGGTGTTCCATTCTTCGGCAGTCAACTCCCGGATCTCTTTGCGAACCCTAGGATTTGTGCATGCCTGACCGTTGACCAGGAACAACAAACCGCAAAACTGAAGAATAGAAAACAATTTTATGAATGACTTGACGAGCATGGCTGGCAATTGATGCTTTTGAGTTGGAGGAATGAGTTCTGAAGCGAGAAATTAATCTACAAATGCAATGATTCTTCGGCCGGAAATAGGCTCTTCAATATCTGGGTTGTAAACGGTCTATGGCAGCACAATGGGATTGATACAAGGGCCTGGAAGAGGTTTAACGTACTGAAGCTCGTTGAAGATATCTTGACAAATAATTCAACCGACATTGAGCGCTTTATAAGAGTACACTAAGTGCCCATGAGCATGCACAATATCTGCTAGACGACTATGCGTTTACATACTATATTCAGAATAGTCACGCCAATATATAATCAAAAGGCATACTCCTAGCACGAATTTCATAGACGATCCGAGTGACCGATGAGGCACCAATCACCAAGCAAGGGGACCAAAGCTAGGAGTTGTACTCTGGGTTTGCTCTGTGGCTCTTGCAGCTAATAAATGCAGGGAAACAGTACATATTCTGAGATATTCAATCTGATCAACTATATACATGGCTGACTTGTGCATGTGACAAGTGAAATAAAATCACTCGACTGCCACATGAACGAGCTTGAAGATCAGAGCGATCTCGCATTCATAGAGATGTGTGTTATGCAAATTAATGAATGTCCATGCATTAACGGTTCAAGCATTAGTCGTTGTTCGACGTGCTAAATATAGATATGCAATGATACAGTCGGTTACTGTACTCTGTAGGTAGATCCTGTGGAGAGCAACAAAGTAGACGAGGAATTGATTTCAAAAGAATTTATTAATGTACATAAAATACGACGGACAAGTCCTGTGAAAGTTGGTTAGATTCTGACTTATCAAGAGAAGTAATTTTCATATTCATGTGTAGGCTCAGACGTATAATATGATTCCGGATTGGTAAATTTTCCTCAACAAGATTCAGAAGAGGGAGACCAAAATCATCATCGCCGAATATGATTTCAATATTTCAAAGCTACTTACCATAGTATTTAATGAGACTTGAAGTATTCGAGAAGGACGTTCAAGGCCTCGGATTCCTCTCCGTAGTCCTTGACGACAACGCAAGAGCAGCCAACGACCTTGCGAGCGCTACCTTCACGATCGATCTTGCAAAGACCGGCCCATTCACCAAGCTTCTTGGCATCAGAAACCTTGATGAGGTTGATGTTGTGCTCAGCGCAGAGAGCCTCAACGAGTCTGATGTACTCCTTCTCGGTACAGGTTTCGACAAGGACGCACAAGTGGGCTTGACGCTTGTCGAGGGCCTTGGCACACTCTCTCAAACCGCGGGCAAGGCCATCATGGACCAAAGCCTTCTTGAGGACTTCTTGGAGAGCCTCTTCAACAGACATTTGTCCGCGAGGAGCGGCCTCAGGGGCGACTTCGACTTCTTGGGGGATTTCTTGGTTTTCGGCGGACATGGTAATTGCCAACAGACGTCCTCACTACATTTAATTCATTAAAATGAAGTTCAGTCGATTAGCACTTGGTCAACGAAAGTCATACAGGCAAGTAAATACGTACACAGTAGGTGGGAGAGTGTAGTAAGGACATCGATTCCATCTTCCGGGAATTTATTCAATTCCTTCGAATCCCAATATGAAAAAAAAGGGTTTTTTTTTCAGGCTCACAATGATTGGATGCTCCAATGCTGATGGGTAATGATATCAGTCTCCATTGCACTGTGTGCCGATACTATGGAGACCATCCAACCACTCTTCACAGTGTCGCGTAATTGCCATATTTCTGTCCAATAATTGATGATACGTTAGCATGCTTATTGTATGAGAGCATCTTGGATTCTAGTGGGACAATTTGCATCATTTACACAATTCTTTGGTTAGCTCCAATCAACTTACCACACGATAGGGATTCCATGGTTTTTTCCATGGTAGAAGGATTTGATGTTGCTTTAAATTGAAGTGGATGATTACCTGTATCTTTGAGTCGTTTCTTTCTTAACGTTCATTCTATCGTGTTGCCCAATATGAACTCTCAAGTATGCTTGTGATGCCTTGAAATTCCGCTAGCGTGATACTTATGGATTCTTCTTTTAGTTACTGAACATGGGTTTGGTGCTTGTACTTGTACAAGTGTCCAGAAAGCTCAACCTGGAGGATGAAGGCAATAAGCAATATGTTCAAATGGCTTATGTCACCTCGAACGCCCTCATTCTTGCACTGAGCTTCTTTATTATGACTCGCATCAAGGCCAAGAATGGTAAGATCATCTAGCCACTTTTGCTTTGACAATTCCCTAATGTGTTTGAACGATAGATACCACTCCATTAACATACACCGAACCTAAACCTATGGCTCAAGAGTATGTATACAGCTGCAATTTCATCAATGTGGCAATACTAACGTCGATTTCTAGACAAACCGAGATTACCACCACTGTTCGTGACTACGATCTTGGCGAGCTCCAAAAGCAAGTCAAACAAACCCTCATCTCTGTTGCCATCCTGGGCTTCATTCACTACAAGTGGGGCTATATCCAACCTTTGTTCCTTCAATCCATCTTGCCCCTTAAGAGCGCTTGTGAGACCAAGTTGTTCAAGGTTCACATTCTCAACAAGCCCGCTGAGGGCGATTTGCAGCGCCCTTGGAAGGTCGAATCCCCATTCGGGTAAGTGCTATGATGCCATCATATCCGAAGGATTTATCTTAATATTTGAATCAAAACAGCAATTTAGCAGCACCCACCAATGAGGCCGCACCCGCTGCCGCTGATAATCAAACAGCTGCTGTTACTGATGCCCCATCGAAGAAAGCAAATTAGGATCAGTGAATCAAATAGACTGGATTACCTTTACAATCATCTATTTCAAAATTCAATGTAGTAGTAATTCTTTATCCAAATAAATCTTCTATAGTTTCAATACTGAGTGGTTACTGCTTAATTCACGCTTAATAGCAGTCTAAATGCAGAGTGTTCACATTTAGATGATATATGGGGTAAAAGTCTCACAAGGCTCTTTGTCCTTGTAATTTCTCAAGCCAAGAACTTGATGATCGAAGCTGCTGTAGAGTCAACATCGCAAGTACAAAATGCCCAACAACAGCCACTCTTAAAAGGGCAGAGGCCTCAATATGCCCTAGAGCCTAAACGCTGGATAATTTTATTCGGTTTTTCTATCCTGTCCTTTTCGTCGGCGGCCATGTGGATAACGTTCGCTCCCTGTCAAGGCGTATTCATGGAGTATTTTGGCCAGTCGTCCACGTTCTACATCAACTCGTTGTCCACCATTTACTTGGTGGTGTACCCGATTCTTTTTTTACCCTCCTTATGGGTGTTTGAATTAGGGAAATCTGCTGATGTTAGCCACGGTGGTGGTCTTAGGCAAGTGATTTTGGTGGGCGCATTCCTCAACTGTCTAGGTGCTTTGTTTCGCTTCTTCGGAGGTTGGGCTGTCAATTTCTGGGTTCTGTTTTTTGGACAGTTTTTAGCGGCCGCGGGCCAAGTATTTATACTAGGTAAAACTGACAAGCCGCATACGCTCTGCACAAACCATAACCTCTCTCCCCTTTAGGTATCCCACCAAGACTTGCAAGTGTATGGTTCGGCTCTCATGAACGGAACACAGCTAGCGCTATAGGGGTCACCGCAAACAATCTTGGTGTTGCTCTAGGGTTTATATCTCACCATTTTTGCATGTAGCAGCGTTTAGTAATTCGACCTGATCATTCCAGTTTTCTGCTTTCACCGGTATTTATTCGCGATGGAACGGCATTCGATGATATCCCAAAATACCTGTTGTATCAAGTAATCGGTATCCACGGTCTATGGTCGTAGCACTGATCTTGCTAATGATGTTTTCACGGCAGTTCCTATTCTGTGGGCTGATCTTGATATTCGTTGTCCTCACGTTCGATTCCAGGCCGAAGGTTCCACCAAGGTATGTCTCGATTGCAGGCTCGCGAAAACCGGGAAATCTAATGCAGAGGTAGCTGTTCCGTTGTTCTTGAGAATCCACATGCAGTAATCCAGTCGATAAAGATCCTTCTGGGTCAATGGAGCTTTATTCTGTTATTTATGGCATATGGCATTGTTGTAGGTGGACAGTATGCCGTCAGTACATTGCTGGCTCAGATTATTCTGCCTATGCATCCTACGTACACAGAGGTAGTAGAACACCCACTCACGCACACACTCACGTCTAAGGCCTGCAGCTAATATAAGCCCACTTCAAGTCAGCGATAGGACAGATAGGGTTTTGGTTCATCATTGCTGGAGTCGTCAGTAGTATTCTGTGTGGACTGTATCTGGATCAAACCTACAGATACAGGGAGATGTGTAGGTTTTTGTTTGTCGGGACACTACTGTCCTTACTTGGCTTCCATCTGATCGTGGAGTTGGGCAGCTTCGCGCTTGTGTTCGGTTCCAGGTGGAGTGCCGGACGAGTTCTATTCTCTTGACTGGCCGATTGCTAACCACCCCTTTCGACCGCAGCTTGGCGTATGGCTTCTTCTCATCAGGTACCTGGTTATTGAGCAATGGTTCTGACCGATAGCAACTCACATCCTTCAACCACAGCCATCATATCTGGGTTTTTTCAATACGCAGGAGAGCTCTACTATCCGCTCAGCGAGACCACCTCGGCCGGGCTGCTAAATTCGGCGGCGCAGATATTTGGGATCCTGTTTATCGTGGGCATGGATTTCCTCCAGAACGAGAAGCAAAGCTATCCGATGAAGGCAGCCAACTGGATTCTAATTGGGTTCACTGTGGCGGGAGTCGTGCTGGCGTGGTGTGTTGATGGGAATCTGAATAGGAAGGAAATCGAAGACGCTGATCTTGTGGATTAGCCGAAACCAATCTCAGTAGTCTAGCTCACCGCCTTAACAAACGCCTAATCTATATAATATAATATGCAACACTGATCCTTGGAATAAAGCGACTGCATGTGTGTGCAGAGGAACTTGGCACACTTGGTTTACCCCCAATACTCACAGCCCATCCACACCACATCCACGCCAGGTTGTTTACCTCCAACTGTCCTTACTACGCGACATCGACTCGCGCACCATATTGAGAATCCCAAAAAAGCAATACGCACTTGATTGGGTTGTATCTAGGAAGCAATTCTGTTTTGTACACCTAACATATGGATACATAAAGGGGACAGGTCAAGGAGCACGACTCCCTCAAAAAAGGAACAAAGAGAAGCAATCCCCTTTTTAGGTTGCTTCTGAGAGCAACTTATTTTCAATGCAATTTCTAGATCAGTTTGTGCAGTTCCCTTATCTTTGCTGATTTTGATTCAGTGCTGATTATTTAATAGTCCTATACATTGCCAATTCCGCGGTACTTTCGTAGCTTTTTATCTTGGTTAAATTGAATACACTATTAGACGCCTGGGTGTGTTCGGTCCTCTTTCTTTTCCCCTCGTCTTAGTTCACTTCTGTTGGTAGATGTCTCCTAGAAACCCGCGCATCCCCGATTCCTCCAATGACAGAGAGATCCCCGGTGTGGTAGGGAATCAATATCGTGTCGGTCGTAGAATTGGTGAAGGAAGTTTTGGTGTTATTTTTGAAGGTACTTCTCTTCCTATAGCCACACTTGACGTATACCTCCAGTAGGTGACTGAGGTTGTACTGAACCCCATACTCATCGTCTCACAACCCTTGACGTTGAACATCAGGCACCGATCTCAACCGAAAAAAGGCCGTCGCACTCAAATTCGTATCCTTAACATGCCTCACTTTTCTTGCCTCCTTCCCGCATCCCCCTGGATGGTTATTACCCTTGATCACAGCCTTAGGAAAATCGAAAAGCTTCAGTCCCTCAACTCCGGGATGAATATAAAGTTTACAAAATACTCAGTGGTGTTTGTAAGTCAATTGGTTGTTTATTGCTCACGGTGCTCCAGATTAAACTAGTTTACCTCCATCAAGCATGCATACCTTCTGCCTACTACTTTGGCCAAGAGGGCGCCTACAATGTGCTAGTGATTGACATACTGGGGCCCAGCCTGGAGGATGTGTTTGAAAAATCCCATCGTAAATTCAGCGTCAAGACAGTGGCTATGTTGGCTATTCAGATGGTACGGAAGCAACGCCATGGTATCACCATGTTTCTCCTGGATTAACTCCTGTGAAACCTTAGATTTTGCGTATTCAGTCTGTCCACGAACATGGGCTTATTTATCGAGACATCAAACCAGATAATTTTTTACTCGGCCGCCCCAACTCCTCCCATGAAACATCGGTTTACATGGTTGACTTTGGAATGGCAAAGTACTACATCAACCCCAAAACCAAACAGCACATCCCATTCAGAGAGCGGAAAAGCCTCACCGGAACCGCTCGCTATATGAGTATCAATACACATCTCGGCAGAGGTAAGTGACGCGCTATTTCCCGGACATTTCGAAACCCGTCATTAACGTTGCATCTTAGAGCAATCTCGAAGAGATGATCTTGAATCGCTTGGACACGTGTTCATGTACTTCCTTCGTGGGTCACTTCCGTGGCAAGGATTGAAGGCCGCCAACGCCAAGCAGAAATACTCGAAGATTGGTGAGAAAAAGCAAACAACATCCATAAAAGAACTATGTGGCGGGTTTCCAGGTATTGAACCGGTTGGGTCGGTGGGTTTCCGATGACGTTCAACTCAAATCATTTCATTTAATGCAGAGGAGTTTGCACAGTATATGAACTATGTTCGTACCCTTGGCTTCGAGGATAAACCCGACTACAAACGCCTCCGGGGTCTATTCGAACAGGTTTTGGAGAAAATGGGGCAGCGTAATGATGGGATGTATGACTGGGTATCACAAGACCACGGCTTGGTATGTACACTTTGAGCGTTCACGTAATGCTTGACACACCATTAATTAATCTTGTTAGACAAAGGAATCGCGCACGCCTCGAGGATACTCTCACAATACCAGCGCAAATATCCAAACTCCACCACGACAGCACGAAACACCAAATATTCCACCGCCTCACAACCCCCCAAATGTTGAGCCGAGAAAAGACTTTTGGTCGACTGTCATGGACGTCTTTACGTGTCGGGCCTGCTGTGATTAATATGAAATTCCATTCAATGATAGATCAATATATATATATACATATTACGAATATTTTTATCACTCATGTCCCCAAGCGTCACACTAATGGCCACCTTACAGAGCACCCGCACCTGACCATAGTCCCTTTTGTGTATAATCTTCACCACCCTTTACCTTTAACTTGATGGATATAAAGCTGATGGGTTAGACCGTGTAAATGAGGTGGGCCTTTGATGCTGATAGACTAGACCGTGCAGAATGAGGCGGACTTTTCATTATAGTTTATTGAATGTACACAGACATCGTCGCTTGTCCCAGAGGCTGTGGGAGGCGCGGTGATTCAAAAGATAAAATCAATAAAGAAGCCGTTTCAAAAATCGAGAAGTCCCCATTAGACCAAGCATGCTGATGACGGAGGCGAGTGCGGGGGGGGGGTAAATGTGTGCAGTGGGTAAATAATGTGCTCTATTCTTGTCCGAATCCCATGGTTTCCTCCACTGCTAGGGTCAATTTGGCAACCAGCGATTCGTATGATTTGTAGGGTGGTAGGTCGATGCGATTGAAGCAGGTGTGTGCCTTGGGTAGCTGCCCGATCTCTCCGGATTTTTCAATGGTGAAGCGACGAGGCCCATCACTGCCTTGGAGATCCTTGAATCCGTTGACTGGGATACGGGATGTGCCCGTGGTAAATTGTAGCAGTCGCGATTTCTTCTCCGAATCCCAGGATTTAACACACTGTAAGGGATGTTAGTCAAGTCTCAAGATTCCGTCAACAGACGTCCCATTGATCTTACCTTCCAGAACCACTGGACCACTTCGTCCTGTTCAGTGTATCCTCGGTAGTCGGTATGTTTCTTCCAATCATCCATGTCTACTTCGGCAATACCTCCGATGAGAAGCTTATCATTGCAAAAGGTCAGTCCAAGCTCAAACACAACAATCCAAAGAGGTCACATGTACTTCCAGTTCTCGTTCATCAAACACAACTATCAAGTCTTGGGGAATCAGTTGGTGAAGCCCCTCAGCAAATGCATCAAATTGCTCTTTCACCCTTCCACTGATCCTCCACTCTGTTGTGAGTCTATGGGAAATGGGTCGTCAGTAACAGGAAATCGGATTCCATAGAGTATCAACGTACTCGACGTATTCTTTTTTGTTCTCTTCGGTAACAGGAATGTTGCGACCGTCGGGCTTGAGATCGATCGTTACCATCTCACCGAACCGGTTGTCTTCAGCCGAGAACGTAAGATCAAGAACGTCGGTGATGTCGTTGTCTCTGGAAAAGAATCAAGTCAGTCATCGACTCGGAATAGCACTGAGGATCGAGCAAAAACTAATTACAGCATCCACACCAAGCTTCTGTGGTATTCAGCGTCTGCACTCTCCAAGTCTTGCAAGGTGATCTTCTTTTTCAAAACCATCTTGTATATGGAAGCGATGAAGAATGCATCAAGGAAACGACGGTGGAAGATGGCGAGTCCTACGACTCTTCCAATGAATCTGAAGTAGTTCAAGTGCTCGGGATTGATGCCGGAGTGTGGGTTGATCTGAAGCGTGTAATTGTCGTGGGCTGAGTATTCAAAGAGTCCATAGAATGGATTGAACATCTCGTGTGATAATAAGAAAAAGAACTCTCTTGACAGTCCACCGTAGTCCAAACCGTCCTCGCCCTCAAACTTGATCATTAGACGCTTCTTCAATTCCGACGGGCTTTGCCGCATGATCTCCGCGAAGGAATCGGCGAAAATGTGCTCACGGCGCACTTTGATGTGGCATTGTCCGGGAACAGGCCGAAGTCCAGGTTGCGAGCGGAAATAAATAAGCTTTCGACGGAAATCACGCTTGTATTGGGGAACGTTCTGATCGAGACTGCTTGGAAGACGAGGATCATCCCAGGTAGTGGTTTTTGTGTTATGGTCTACAAAATATACACGTGCCGTGCTGGTTAGACGCATTTCCCATCCGGATGGCAGGGGGCCAAGTTGAGATACAGGCTGTTGCTGAAGAACTGTTTGGTTGGAGCTCCCGCCATACGACCTGACATATTGCTGTCTGCGTGGATCAACCCAGGTCGTGGTTCTGGTGCTATGGTCAACGAAATACGAGCGCCCTTCTGGGGTGAATCTCTGCTCCCAGCCAGAAGGAAGCGGCCCGGAACCGGCCACTGTGGTGTTCAGATTGACGCCATTCGAGGGCCCAGCACTAGCAATATCATTGTTGTTGAAGTTCGGGTTTGACCTATCCTCGGGAAGGGTTCGATTGTTGTGGCGCTGTCTCTCGGCTTCGGTAAGATTTCGCGTCTCGTTAACACGGTCAGATGATGTGGCATTGGGTGCTGGCCGAGTCCATGTGGTAGTCCGGGTATTGTGATCAACGTAATATATTCGACCCAAATGATCCACGCGCCTCTCCCAGCCAGTTGGCAATGGGCCATTCTCGTCTTCAAATGGAGTCAAATTTCCGCTGGCCGAGTTGGGGGCACCATTATTGGACTCGGCTTGGGTGCCGCTGCTGTTTCCTGTTCCGTTGGATTGCCCACTGGTGCCAGATGCCGCATGTCTGGCTGGGTCGGTTTCAAGGTAAGGTGTTGGGGCACCAGTGGTGGTCGGTGGCCCATCAATATTGGTGGTGATGTTGACCATCAGTTTGCCAGAAACATATTCATTTGAATTGGACTTTTTCAAATCCTTCGTCAAAATCTCTAAATGTAGGTGATGATCAGTTGTCTCGCTCACAAGTACATCTTCTAGATATGTGGGTACCGTCGCCACCAAGGAGTATATCAAACACATCAGCAATTTGGATGTTAATCACTCCCAGAAAGCCTTGGTCCTTTTTCTTGAACTTCCTTTGATCAAAAATCTGCAGTGCAACCACACTATTATTGGTGGCATTACTAAACGCAAAGAGCTTCGACATTAATCCAGGTTACGCACGGGATTATTGCAGCGATCGCTTACACTACAAAACTCTCGTTCCAGTAGGGATTCAAGGGTTTTCTTAAGCACTGCTGTAGTGTGAGTCTGCTCGCCATCCACAGTCAGAACAGCAAATGGATCCGGGAAACCTGCATCTTGCGGTTTAGAAGCTGCAGCTTGAGGGCATGCAGGCAAAAAACTTACGAAATAAATCCCTCTTGTATAATCCCTCTGCGGCAATGACTACATAATAATACCGGTTAGAGCGAAATTCCTTGAATGCCAGCTGCGAACAAGTCACAATACCTGTTACTTTTATTTTTCGGCTAGATGATTGGGAGGAAACCGCTTAATAAAATCCAATATACACAACGGAAAATTTAACTTACTTCTCAGGGAACGAAGAAGTCATGTGCTCGATGATATTCACAAAAGGGATATGTAGGAGAATAGGGGACTAGTGCGAAAAAATGCAGCAGCTGAAAGAGTCAGCCGATATCTAAATGCAAGAATACACTTTGATGTTCAATGTTCTTGGAAATGAAGAACTTGAAACCAGGCTGGAAGAGGGAAATGTTACGTGAATGACAAGGATGTGACACAGTTCGATGGGATTTTAGATGATAAAGGAGTCAAACCAAGGAATCAGAATGATGATACGACGAAATTATGCAATCTAGACTAAAAGACGATGGTTCCAGGATCGGGAAATTTCCAACCGATTAGTGAATATTCTTGAACAGTCAAATCAGTTAAATAAAACACGTGTTTCAACAAGGTGTAGTTATTAATCTGCAACATCGGGTTATTTATTCAGTTGGTGTCATTGCTGGTGGGAATATTATACAGGAAGCAAGTGTTTATCTGCCTTGAGCTGTTGTATAACTATTATTTGTTCATATTTAATCAATGTGTTTTGGGATTGTGTTGCCTCTAGACGTTGCACATATCCTTTTAAACGTCGATTCTACGAGGCCATTTCAATTCACGTCAAATTGCTGCTTTATGGGCCAGCACTTCGGATATCTACAAACACTGAATAGGTATGTAATGTTACAAACAATGTGTAGTGTTCCTAGTGATTCCAAGATTTCGCGCATGGTCAATACCAATATTATTTCAAAGATCTTGTAGCAATTGTAGAAATGCGCGTCAAATCACTTCCAAGGCCATACTAATCACTCGTTTTCATACAAAGACATATGAGCACATAAATTACTGGCTTGGTGGTCAGTGTACCATGCTATATTGTAGTAGGAAATGTGGTTGATTCACAATCAAATATTTGCATTAGTCCTTCCTCAACGTTGTGGTGTGAATAAATATTTAATCCTTGAGTGCGGACGGGCTTCTTGTAATAAGATTTGTGAGGTACGGCGTGCTAGATATATACTTAAATATCAATTCTGGTGGAACTCTCACCCAATATTCTGAATTTTAGACGTGATATCATACTTAGCATGCATCCTTGTTGGGCTTTGGGTTTTTTCAAATACATAACTATTATCTGTTTTTCACAAGGAATAAATACAATATCTCTACTCAACTTGCTCTAATATTATGGATCACTTTTGAGCCTCACTTACCTCATTATACAGCAAATTTCCCATGGATATCCAAAATACTTCTAAATACTTAGGAGTTGCTATTTACTTGAAGTTGGGCACTACATTTAGAGATAAAGACCAACACCATTTGGAGAATACCACTTTTAACTCTTAAGATCTCTACAAAGGCAACAGACCACTAACTTTGCAAAGCTACTATATCACTGTGAAAGATCTCAATCTTGTAACTGTTGCAAGAGTCTTGGAGATATTGGAAGTGACTGGGAGGACAAGTAGATTATGTGGTTTTCACTTAATGATTTATTGATTGTAAAAGTAGTATTTATACTTTTACATGGTCTTGGCATAACAAACACGTAGAATAGGTTAAGGAAGGTCCCAAGAACATGTGTGCAAAGTTTGGGGCTGTTTGGACAACTTATCAAACCTTCATGTTCTGGGTAAATATTCTAAGTAAATCCCAACAAGGAATTTGGTCAGTATTCTCTAGGATTTGAAGGCAATGATCTAAGTGACTAAGTTAGGTGAATATTTAGGTGGAATTCCGAATTTTTACAACAGTAACTTGTATGAAATCTTGCTGGAATTGAAGTGCTATTCTGGTGGTACCTTCTGATGTAAATTTTGTAAATACAGCTAAATATTTGTATTAGCTAGGCCCAACTGTGATCTAATATATTCAAGTTTGCCTCTAGCTAATGGTTTGGTGAACATATCTGCAATCATTTCATCTGAAAGACAGTGAACTAAGTTAATCTATTTAGCGTCCTGTATGAAATGATGTCTAATCATTATGTATTTAGTCCTAGCATGAAGAGTTGGATTTACACCTAATTATATACATCCTTGATTATTTTGAAAAATGTAGTAGGAGCATTTTGATAAAAGCCTAAATAATAATATATACTACTTTTACATTCAATAAATCATCAAGTGAAAACCGCATAATCTGTTTGTACTCCCAATCACTTCCAATATGTCCAAAACACTTACAACATTTACATCAGCAAGAATTATGCAACATGGCTTGTGTTGTAAGGTTTGTAATTACACCTAAATATTCCCTTAAATTAATCACCTAAGTTACAGTCCATAATTCATAGAGAACACTGATCAAATCACTTGTCATGATTTACTTGAAATATTTTTTCCAAAACATCAGGCACCCAGAACATGAAAGTCAATTAGTTGTCTAAGCAGCCACAAACTTTGTCCACATGTTTTTGAGACCTTCCTGAGCATATCTGATGTGGTTTTTTGTCAATACTGTGTAAAATTATAAATACCACTTTTACATAGTCTTGGCTGTTGTAAGTTTTGTGATTACACCAAAATATTCACCTAAATGGGTTGCTTAGATCATTAGCTACAAATCTTAGAGAATTCTGTCCAAATTCCTTGTTGGGAATTACCTAGACTATTTTCACCAAATATCAGATGCCCAGAATATTAGAAATCTTAAAGTTGTCCAAACAGCCCCAGACTCCACACACATGTTCTTGGTGTTGTAAGAGTCTTGGAGATACTGGAAGTGATTTGGGAGGACAAGTAGATTGTGTGGTTTTCACTTAATGATTTATTGATTGCAAAAGTAGTATTTATACTTTTACATGGCCTTGGCATAACAAACGCATAGAATAGGTTTAAAAAGATCCCAAGAACATGTGTGCAAGGTTTAGGGCTGTTTGGACAACTTATCTAATTTTCATGTTCTGGGTAAATATTCTAAGTAAATCCCAACAAGGAGATTGATCAGTATTCTCTAGGATTTGGAGGTAATGATCTAAGTGACTAAGTTAGGTGAATATTTAGGTAGAATTACAAATTTTTACAACACTTGGGACATATTCTACATGTTTTCTATGCCAATACCATGTAAAAGTATAAGGTTAACTTCTACAGCTAATATATCATAAGTGCAAACCACATAATCTACTTGTTCTCCCAATCACTTCAATATCCCCAAAACTCTTACTACACTGGCAAATCAAACACGCAGAATATGTTACAGAAGGTCTCAACAGCATGTATTCAAAGTCTTAGGGCTGTTTGCATAACTTAGAATCTTTTCACCAAAATACCAGGTATCCAGAACATAAAAAATTGATAAGTAAATCCCAACAAGGGATTTGAGCAGAGTTCTCTAAGTTTAGCAGACTATGATCTAAGTGACCAAGTCAAGTGAATATTTAGGTGTAATCACAAAATTTACAAGTATCACTACCACTTTTACATCCAACAAACAGTAAAGTGAGAGCTGCATAATCTATTAGTTCCCCCAGCAACTTCTGGCATGACCAAAACTCTGGTGTAAGCAACCAAGTTAAGGTAGATATTTAGGTATAAATAAGATATCTGCAACTATATCTAGGCCGTTAAATACCATCTCCATGTGCAATTTAAAGAACCTAGTCTTTGACTTTCTCGCAGGCTATGGGTATGAGGGAGTGATTGATTATTAGTGGAGTGAAGTGTGCTCACAAGCCCATAGTGAAAGGATGTGAATACCAACCAAAAACCTAACAAGAATGTAAGTTGCAAATATTTACTAGGGGTTATTTAGCAGCATAATTTAAGCTACCAGCTTGGGATACATAGTATGGTGCTAATAGTAGTAGGGAATTTAGAATGACTTTGGAATGTTGAAGCATAAGTGCTGCTCCCATATGGATTTACTAACCCCAGTAGGAATTTCCGAAGGATGCCATCAGGATACCATTTGGATATCCGCAAAAATCTAACTCCAGGTACAATACTCAAAGTGATATGCGAACCTCCATCCATCCTCAGGTGCAAAACTAGAAATCTAGCCACTGGTTTCCTCGCATTCCTTAAGTAATCCGGCATACATTTCAATCAGCGTGGTAAAATACCATTATGATGTCATGTAACGATGGTAGAAACACCAGCGGAAAACCAGCAAACATCCATGTTTGAGATTTTACCAAAGGGATATTTGCCAATATACCAGACATTCGATTTGTGAGTCGCTGCGTGGTCACTTGAACGCTGCTCGTGGGCCAACCACGCACTGAAGGGGATCCACTTTTCAAGGACAAGTGTTTCGATCTCATCTCATCATGAAGTTTCAAGACGTATCCAATGATTGGTCAAAAATAACCAAGAGAATTGCCACCAATACCTAGTATTTCCAACAAATAGTCACTATTGGACATCGAGGCACCACCAGTGTAAAACCCTCAGCAACAACGCCGCTAAGTATTTCTTTTCGTATTGGGAAATGCGTATTTGTCAGCCATGGTTTCCTCAAAAAGGGTTCATGAGACTGCCAATATGTATCTATGACTTCGATACCAATCCAAGAAACTCTGGACTGTAGCAGGCTTGGAAACGAAGGGATATATGGGGTTAGGGCTGGATGATACAATCATGGAGTCGTTGGTGAAATCCGGTAACACAGATATTTCGAACCGACAAACCAATTCCAAAGCTAGATTGAACCAAAAATCGACTGCAATCAACCCCAGGTAAAGGAAATCCAAATGAAATGGGCCTATCATCACTTAACCGTTGTTCGGCATACTTAAATGGCACCTGGGCCGGTTTGGAAGTGTGCTTTCCGCTTGTTTCAAAAGATTACCCATTCGACCGCATCATGAAGGTCACTCCCAAAATCTCGAGATAACCTCCAAATAGTAATAGACTTCCACACAACAATAATGGGAAACTCGGATTTCATCGCACTCCACAGAATATCCGAGGCACGTATCAGGATGAAGGCAAGTACTAAAAAAGCACCCATATTGTTCAGAACGAATTCAAATGCCGTGAATCCAATCGCAGACATCTTCAGACTGCCACTAGGTGAACTCCAACGAGAATGTTTCTTGGAGATCGAGGGGAATGAGGGGAGAGGTAAGAGCTAGTCGTCGATGGTTTCAGCTCAGCGGGTCATGCAACACACAGTGGGTGACTGAGTTGAGAATACCTGGCGAAACAATTATGTCAGAGGTGCAAGTGTGAATCATCCAAAATGAAATATTCGACTACGCTATGACGTACTTCGCGAAGGATCCCTCAAAGATCAGTGGTACCGATAGGTTGATCTTTCATGCAGATATGTATCACCTAGAAATGGGATCTACCGAGCCATTAATTGTTGCCTGGTTTGGCAGCTGGGCAGTAGAACATCATTTACCTGCTGGCTTAGTACAAAACATCCCACTCTGCATAGATTAACCACTCACCACGAGGCACCATGTGGGATAAAACTGTTTCTCGTCAAACATGATATCACTTACCACCACGGAATAAACATTGAGTCGGATTTCTAATGAGCGAAAGCAACAGCCATTGAAGATCAAACTACCGATGGAGTCACAGACCATTTCGCACTCATGCACAATGATATCATTCCACATACCGTGCTAGGCCGGGTTTTGGCCCGCAAGACAGGAACCTCACTTGAATGTACCTCCCGTAGTCTAGAACGCTGCCCTCTGTCCCGAGAGCGCTAACCCAGCCCGCGATCACCAATCAGATGGTGGACAATTGTGATGGCATATGCCACCTATCTCCATGTACCCAACCACCTGAACGATCAGCACAACCATATCTACGCAACCGCTTGACGATCCAATCCTAGCGTATGGCGTACAAACGTACAAACGGACAAACCTCCAATTTGCAACATGGCGGTGACGAGCACTCAATGAGCTGATTCAGATGTAGGTAATGTTTGCAAACCCTCCAAAATATTGAAAAACATTGACCGAGTGTTGGAGCCTGTTCATTGGCCGACCTCACCTAGGAATCAATTTAGAAAACGTGCTAGTGCTGACTATTCTCGTAGTATCTGTGCCCTTGGTAAGGCCCGATTATTTGCTAGGTCGTCTGCCATTTAAAGCAAGGTTTGATTTCCTTAGATTGGAATATTGATCCCCAACCTTATATTAGGTATCCCAATACAAATAAATGCCAGCAGCGGGAAATACATCATGCTGACTAGCGCCGCGCGATAGCATGTGAGACAACCCCTGGCCTAAGCTTAAGACGTTTGACAGATACTCGTGACACGTCGACTTTACCATCGGGTCAAAACAGACAAATTGGCCTCCTTTGATTCGAAGCGGGACTTGGCATTGCGAGTCTAGGCCTTAGGGTATACTGGACGTCTCCTGGACACTCGCATCCCAGGAAGAACTTTTTGCCAATTGGAGTGAGATGCCTTTTATGCTGGACTTTAGCCATTGCTGGATAAATTATCCTTCGATTGAAAACAGGGAGTACTTACATACATAAACGGAAATTTCCCATCGCAGGTGATTGCTATAATTACACTCATTGACTCCAACCCGTATACAGTTCGTACCAGGTGTTCCATAGAAATGAGATTTGCCGAACCCGTCAGCTAGTTATCTACAGGATCATGGTTCGTTCCCCTCATTGACATTTTCATCGACCCAGGGTGTGCTGGGTATACCATCACTCAGTTGGCCATGTACTTTGGACGCTAATATATATTATTTGGCTTGTAATTTGAACATTTCCCGTGCCGCTAACAACACTCACTTCCATGTGGCTACGTGGAATAGGCCTACGGATCGATTGATAGTAAACTGAAAGAAATCCCGAATACAGCCTAATGGGATCAGTTTGGCCGAATGGTCCTTTATAGTTGTGATTAAATTAATTTGATCTCGTACGGGTTAAACATCATTTCAAGTGATCGAGATTTCTATTTGGTACTAGGTAGTATGTACAGGTTGGCTGGTGGATGGCCATTTCGATGATCACTCCGTTGAAACAAAGGAACACACTGGAAATATACATAGGGAAAGCGACGTACACAGAGATAACAGGTGATAGTGGGAACTAATTCAAGAGGTAGGCGAGCTCCATGCGGGATGGTTTGGGCTCCTCTGGAGCAACGACTAAATGTACTGGTGTGAGGTTGAGAATGGTCTGGATTTGGTCTATGCCCATAGGCGTGAACTTTTTGTTACTGGAAAGGGTCCATGATATGGAGTCTGGCGTGGAAGGGATGGATGAGCTGTAGGTTGGCTGTTGTTGGTAGTGGGAGAAGGGACCATGATCGCTATCGATGCTTAGCTTCCTCTTCTTGAGGGTGGGGCTGGCAGAGTGCATGCTGAAGTGGCGGTTCAGCTGATCGCTTCTTGGGAAGCTCTGGGTGCACCCAGGGTATGTG
Source organism: Basidiobolus meristosporus CBS 931.73 (assembly GCA_002104905.1). Lineage (NCBI taxonomy): Eukaryota > Fungi > Basidiobolomycota > Basidiobolomycetes > Basidiobolales > Basidiobolaceae > Basidiobolus > Basidiobolus meristosporus. The sequence goes on along the minus strand of MCFE01000442.1, from coordinate 17,923 downwards.
CAACGATGTGGCTTCTCTCCTGTATGTGTCCGATAGTGGCGCTTGAGGTTATCAAGGCGGCCAAAAGATTTCTGACAAATATCGCAAATGTTATCGCGGCGTTGTTTTCGACGAGAGATAGGTTGTATCATGTCTAATACAAGAGATGACATAAGTATAGTATGCTATCAATGAAACGAGGCTATGAATCTCGGCGGCATGGCGCGGCTTTTTAAAAGGATGGGAAGGTGTGTGGCGCGTCCATAAGTATAATCAATATCAGGAGGGAATTTTCAATCGGACAGGATTGATCACATTTACCCAGTATGATCTATCAAAACCATTTTTGGAGAATTTGCCAAGTTAAATTGACCTGGCAAAATGATTCAGTGCGTTTGTTTTCTCCTTTAACACAACACATTAAGGTCTCTCGTACCTCCAATTGGACTAGGCTTGTTCCTAGTTTGAGACATATCTAGGATTACCTTCCACCCAAACACATGAGATCCAATCCACAATGCGATCACCACCCAGACAAGTATTCTAATCATGACAATCCCTCACTGTTGTTGATATTGGATGGAGTCGCTAATTTACCATGCTCCCGCCACATGAGCGTCGAAGCGGTGTGGTACGTAATAACTGATGTCTCAGCTCATCGGCAGTGCGCTACGTGCCCCATAAAATTCTCACCTGCATTGCTGAATATGGATCTGCCGATAATGGGTCCTGTTTGGAAGGTTCTCTTCGATGCATTCTGGACTACCTGTTCTGAACATCCCTTCCCACTAACCTCACCCACTCCATCAAGATTAATATGGTAATTAAATATAGCGTTCTGCCGATATTCTCTGCTTTTATGGAGGCTCAACATGGTTAAATTGGCGCTGGATCATCAGAAATGGTCAATCTGCACATTAAATGGGTATGAGATTGGTTAACGAAGGATTTGTTGCCAGAGTAAATACTCTTCCTTGTTGTGGATATCTCCTCACTTCCAATTAGCTTCAATCAGCAAGTAGATAAAGTCATTTAGTTTGCTATGGGAGTGTTTGCTATACATAAATAGTGATAGTGAAAAATGGTTGCATTATTAATATGACCATTAGTCAATGCCCCATTATCAGGTTGCCAATTTCTCTACTAATCTTACCCACACTTGGCTCTGTAGAGGTTGGAGTAAACCTTGATACCGAATCTACATATATGTATTCTACTAAAGCCAAAAAGATGCTGGGAGGTATCCGAAATGTAGGTGAAAGGTGGGCATTGGCCTGAACAGTCGCTGGCATAGTAGAATATTACTTGCTAGGGTAGGTTGGTTGGGATTAGGGCAAATGCCTGAGCCATGTGAATGGATCCTGGAACTCCAAGATATGGTGAACTGCTCAAATCACTATGCTAGTGAACATACCATTTGATGCAAATCTGGCCATATTGGCACTAGACATAACCTTTACCGCCAATCTAGCTGGTGTAAACACCCTGAAGTTGGTAGAATAGTACATATGTATTGTAGTGAACTATCAACCATAGTAATGTGGCAATGATTTATTGGGAATGGCAAGAATATACAACAACACACCCCTTATTCAGAATTCTTAAGTAAAAAGCTGGGGTCGGCTTTCACTTTCCGCTGAGTTGTCTGGTACCAATTCTCAAACGCCTTCAATGGAATCATGTCATTACTGCCTCCGCTAACATAGGACGTCACAAAATTGTAAACTTGGTTGAGAATCCTTTCCGCGATGACGATGGGTGAGGGCACCGTCTTGTTATTTGAGGCGGTCTGTAAATGAGCCTGATATTGCTGCTCCACTAGATTGATGGGCTCGATTGATATTCCGAGAGTGGCGGTTACCCCGGGCACTGGTTGGTTGTTCGCTCCAGGTTGAAGTCGAAATACCGCTGAAGGCTTGTCATTGGATAATCTATAGTTTTCGGGTGAGTTCAAGGAGAAGAACGAGAGGCAGCACAAAATACTTACACCCCCAACATCTGCCAATTTTTGTTGGGCCACAAAAAGTGCACGGTAGCAGCAAAACCTGGCTCAAAAGGAATAGTCCCTAACAAGAAGACAATCACATGATTGATGTTGTGAGCATCTGTTAGCTCGAACACGTATTTGTTCACATCAACTTGTTGAAGGTTGGTTTGAACCTTATGCGCGCTGAAAGTTAGCATCTATTTCTTAGAATCAATGGGCCTTCTGAAGCAATACCTACAAGTCTACCAGCTACTATACAGCCAAACATACTTTTGAGAATAAGGAATACCTAGAACTTGATAGAGGTACGTTGATATATCGTACTAAATTCAGAACTTCGTGGAGTAAATTTGCTACGTGACATCATTGTAATATTTATCGTATTGTGGAAACAGTGGAAATTTCCAGAAAAATAGATGTTTTCTAAATATTCAGAAATGAATTATCCTAAAACAGAGTACCTCGGTCACATTTATTAATTCAATGCTGAAGGAAGGTAAGGCTATGTGTATCACTTTAGAAAACCACTATGGACTAGGAGCCAGCTAAAATAGAACACAATTTTGAAATGAAACAACGCCCTGATTAATAGCTTACTTAACCAAACATCAAAGAACACATTTTAAGTGAGCAATCAAAAAAATCGATGAATCAGCCGTAGTAACAATCACTTTCGAAGTACGCTTTACCAACAACTTTTGAAGTTTTTCCACGAAAGTTGACTAGGCAGCATGATGGAGGAAACCAACAGGGCGCAAAAGCCCTCCGACTTGTCCGTTTTGTACGTGTCAAAACTCAAATCCCCAATTTATTCTAAAAAGTCCCCAAAGGAATTTATACACTCACCCCACAACCAGACAATCACACCCGCAAAACGATCTATACACGTACATAATGGGGTGTCGGACTTGGGGAACCCGTAAGTATTTTCACCTTGTTGCTTTGGACGTTAGTTTTACTCGAGGAATCCTCGCGTTCTCATTTGGATTTTCTACTTTCAGATCGCAACAAGTTAGCATTACGCCAGAAACATCAGCCAAGACGCCCGCAGTCTGTTCAAAGGTCACCCGAAACCTTCACCAACTTTTTCTTCAAAGCGTCAACGCTCCTTTGTTATGGATTATGGCACCACACAAAAAGTCAACCCCTACATTCAAGGAGCTAAGCTTTCCAATTTTAGCCCCTCCCTGAGCCAGCATAGCGTGTTGCAAAATTTGACGAAAATCACCCACTCACACGAGTTGAATCTGCCGGTGTACATTTCGCCGGAAAAAAAATCTCTTTTGCAAGAAACACCCCCTTCCAATTCAAGAAAGGACAAATCCCATCTACCTCTCGAAGAAGCTACATCCCCCGAGGTGAATGAGACCTCGAGTCCTCCACTAAAAAAGTCGCGTCTGAGCAAAAAGGGCAAAGAAGGAAGTGGGGATTCTTATGAATGCTCGAAAAATGGTACGCACAAACTCATCCATTCTTACATACCAGTAGCGTAATTTAATAACCATATATATCCCGGGGATTTTTAGTGTCAGCGACAAACCTCAACCAGCCCAAAACACATATACCTAAATTGCGGCTAGACAAACGGTCACTAAACCCGACAGCCAAGAAAGAACTAGCTCCATCTCCAAACAACTTGTACACTCCTCCGCGACCTACTACTAGCTTACCAAGTAACAGTAATCCGTTGAATGCTCGTAAAGGAAAGGGAGTTGAGCGCCCCAGCGTCTCCGGCACCTTATCCGAAAACACGACAGGCAAGGGTTTATTCAATCAGGGTAAGCTCTCTTTGCAATCTGTACCTTTGTCAATATATTGAATCCGTTTCTTCAGGAGCTGTTTCTAGAAGCGCTTTAAAGAATATAGCGCAAAGACCAACTTCTACGCCATACGAGCTCACAACTTTTTTTGAACCGACAGAGATGAGTCCGAGATGCTACGAAAGTCCAAGAGTCCAAATGGATATCTCCCATGAAGACCCTCTTACTCCATCCCATTCAGCCACTCCTTCGAAAGCGGTGTCACGATATCCACTGGTCAAACAACCACCTCATACCGATACAACTCACGAGAGAGCATCTTCTCTTGGTCCGGTTATTAGCAGTTTCAAGAGGCCCACCGCAACCACTTCATTGAATTATGGCCTGCAAAATTCGCAAGATCAAAGAGATGTATTTTCAGTCAAAACAAAAGACAAATCAGCTCGCAAAGCTACAGGGCTGCAGAACACCTCAAAGCCTCCCATCGAGACTTCTGGAAGTGAGCAAGCTTCACAATTCCTGAATACATTTCCCGATAACATCCCAAGCCCATCACCCTTGATGGACTCACCTGTTGCTTCGCCAATATCTCAGGGAGCAGAAATGAGCGATGAAACTTCCTTGCAACCGATTTTGACCACTGATTCGATCCAGCCCACACAACCAACCCTTCAAACAAAGTCACCGCAGGATGATGTTCCCATTAGAGAAGTACCCGTGTCTCCAACAATATCGCAACCAAACAGGGTGCTATTACCTTCAAGTGAAGACAACTTTATTAGCATCCACCGAAAAATTCTTAGTTCGGCCCTTGCTATGGGGGATGTATTCTTTCAGGCCGCACACATTTTAGATCGATTATTTCCTTTATCCTGTAGTCGCGCTTTCATTTCTTCTCGCGGGACCAGCAGGCTGTACACCCCACGTGAGCCCGCCCTCAACCTGGCGAGGATAGAGAGAGGGCTATGGGAAGGGAAGTATACAAGCTTGGAGGAGTTTACTGATGAACTAGCCAGAGTAGCCTCAATTGTGCAAGAAACGTACGACGATACGGATGTGGTATTCTTCGTGGCTAAGGATTATACACAGGCATTGGCAGATATAATCAGCGAAATGAATACAAGGACCTCCATCGATGAGCTGCAAATGGAATTCCAACAACACTGGGAAACATTGATTTTCGGTAACGTTGAGAATCTCTACGCTGTAAAAGTACTCAACCAAGAGGAGGCCGAAAAAAGCCACATGGGGCTGTTGGCTAAAGAAATTACCGAGTCCATCCATTCCCCCTTGCTGGAACTACCCAACTATCCCTTCAGACCCCAGATAGTGCGACTCTTTGTCGCTCAGAATCGAACGATACTTGAAACGTGCAGAGATGATCCCAATGGACTGTTACTCGTGATGTCAAGCATTCAGTACGAAAAGATCCCAGGAAATAAGAAATCGGTTATACTGAAGGGGGATTGCTTCGTTTGTAAGCCTTTTGGGGAAAGGCATGACCTTGATGAAGTGGAGGTTTTGCAGAGCTTGGATTCTACCAAAACCTGGATAAAGGTACTGGTAATCAAGATTGTCAAGCTTGAAATAGAAATTACAAACTCCACTCGAACGCAGTTGAACAAGCCATTCAAGCCATTTCCCCTTAAATCCGATATACTCCGAGAATATTTTGCTAAAGAGCTGTTACGTTTTGCACCAGCACAGCTTGACAATCCCGATCCGCATCATACATCTGAGACAAGCGAGGACATTGAGAGTACGCTTCCCAGCTCAACCCCTCCATCGAATATAACAGCTGAACAACAAACTGAAGCTTCATCTCAACAATCCGTATCGGAGAAGGCGAAGGAGATGTCGAATTCGGAAGAAAACATGGTGGATGCCCAACACACACCACCAGTTGTTGTTAACTCGCCTGGGACTTCAACTCCAACCCCAGAATCACCAATACCCAAGAGGGAAATGAATAGCCCTCTGGTTCGATTGACCTCGCCTATAGTGAGCGACACGGGGCTTGACGAAGAAATTGTCCCGGTTAAGCTCTCAAGATCCATCACGCCCGTTTTGTTTTTGAGTAGCGACAATCCGCTGGTGAACCTGGAAGAAGCTCTTGTCCTAGACTCGATGTCCCACGAGACTGGGGAAAGTTCACGACCTGACTCACGACCTGATGATGAAAACATGGTACAGATCGAGACAACCGACCTTGTGAATCAAGAAACATCACCCAAAAACCCTCATGCGACAGGCCGCACCGAAAACGTTGACAGAAGCAACAACGATAAAAGAGTTATCCCTATCGCATCAGCCAAATTTAGCACGGAACTGGACAGACCGATTGAAGAAGCGGACGAAAGGCCCACATACAGTAAGTGTCGAATGAATATAATGTGGAATCAAGGCGTGCCGCTTACTCCTTTACGCTCGCTTCTAAAGAATACAACCTGGACATCTCGCAACCTCGATCAGCTGCGGAAATTTATCAGCATTTTAAAATATGTAAATCAAATGTCGTTGCTCTCTTCAGTGATCAGGCTTACTTACCACATATTTGAAGTCGCCTATAACCATGGAGTTAAGGTGGAAAAACTAGATTCTAATTACAGAAGCGTGTTGTCTTCTGACGCGGTGAATGGATTCTTCAAGGCTGTGCATGGGCATATCCACAATCCAGATGTGGTGATTCAGCTTTACAAGGAGATAAATGAAGCATCGTTCCAAGCATGCTTGATGGAGGTCCTATGTCTAACGTAAGTAAATCTCCAGCAGCCACCTTGAATTAAACACACACCAGCTGAACAACCATCCAGCAAGCTCAAAGGCACTAAGCGAATTGGCGAGATCATGTCTATCTTGGAGGATGAATCCAACCAGCTTGGTGGGTTAACCATGCTCAGGTACGAGCTCCTCATTTAACCCATGCTGGCAGTTTGAACTTTCCTGACGTGCTTCATGCAGATGCCAGCAAACCTTAAAAGACTACCTACATACTAGACATAAGGTTACACCTCAACAAAAATACAAGCTCATAAGAGACATGATCGTTGCAGTGAAGGTAATGCACGAGAATGGAATTGCCCATCGAGATCTTTCGGAGATCAACGTTATGGTCAATGTGAATCCTGGGTCATTGCTGAAAGACAACAGCCTTAGACCCAAAGCAGTGATCATTGATTTTGGGAGAGCTTTGTTTGTTAGAGCGGAAGATGTTTCCAAATGGAGCACGCGGAAATACGGCCTGGAGGAGCTGAAACTGCTACCAAAAATCTACACTGCGCCTGATCACGGCTACAAGAGATATAGGTAGGCCTTTATTCTACCCATGACCCCTAGCATGCTGCGCTAACCACGTTCATAAAAGATCCATTTGTACTCTACCCAAGCATAAGCAGGACCACGACGTGCTTCCCTACCCTGTCGACCCCCTTGCCGAAGATGTCTACTCGCTAGGAATTCTGATTTGGCGGACGTTGTCTCAACAGAACCCTTGGCCGGGGGTTTTTGATGAGGATATCCGTGGGCTGCGAGAAATAGTTGGAAACGAAGAAAGAATGCACAAGGAAATATGCAGATCAATCAAGGGTATGAAATGTAGAGAACTTCTGCTAGGATGTCTGGCAGTTAACCCAGAGGAACGCTGGACTGCAAAGATATTATTTGACTGGATATGGAATTCCCACAACCGACGAAGATTGATTCGAGAGTTTGGGACCCATTTCCAAGGACGTAACGCGTCGAGAAAAGCCTCAGTTCATGGTGAATGAGCGCATAGAGTTAGCCATAACCCAGCATGCTTTCCCTAAACCTTCTGTAAATATAATGATGCATCTCTTCAACTTTCATCCAAATATACACACGAACCATTCCCTTGCCGCTACACTGGATTTGGAATGCATATTGTTACACGTAAAAGGTTTTTTTTAGTTTGAAACGGGGATCGGAAATTTTCCCCATCGCAAATTGAAACACACATTGGATTCTGTCAAAAGTGAATTTCCTCTGGGGTTCTGAGAATTTTTTTTTTCACATTTTCGAGCCACACCTAAAAAATCAACCATGCCCTGTAGCATCGATGCCGTACTTCTGATCACCATGGACCTACTTTTGAGAAACTCGCTCACCACAATGGTCACCTTGACTGGTCACGGTGATTGGTCCTGATTTCATTGGTGAAACATTCGTGCGTTAATGATGGAACCGCTGATGGATTTCAAACAGATACGGTTTGGGCAGTCACATCAGCTAGTTCTTGACAAACCGTATCAGACCCACTTCGTTTATAAGATACGTGGACTTCGGTTGATTCGTCGTGACAATGAAATTGATGAAATCAGGGATTCTCAGCATCGGCATCTTGGGTGTAGCCACATGCTCGCCTATGGTGCGAAACGAGCCACCATATGTCCTAGGCAAACGAGACGATAATGGGCCAGCCGATTATTTTCTAAAGGGCTTGGCCAGTTTAATGGTAAAACTGGATCGAACCAAACCAGAGGATTTATTGACCAAGTTATCAAGCGGTACAGTCGATCATTTGCAAGGGGCTGCCCTTAGCACCGTGGCTGACATCAAATCGAAGATGGTCGCTATTTTACAATCCTACAAGGAAGTTGCATCATTCACCCTTAGCCAAATGAAAGACAAGATTGGTCTGAAGAAACTGCAGGGACTTGCCAACGCCACAACCAGAAACATCGAGGGGTTGGCAAAAGAGGCAAAGGTCAGGATTGCCAACGATGCCAAACAAAAAAATCAGAGCCAAGGCGAAGTACACGCATTAGAGGTCGAGCTGGAGGATTTCCTCAAGTCCGTCATGGCCAGCTTGAAAAGCGCCCAAGATAAAGTCGAAGTGGAATACAAACACCATACCGAACCAGACAGGAGGAACATGAAGAAATTCAACTTTGGTGCGTAGAGCTGGTATATCACGTGATTGGCACCGCAGGACGGAATCTGAATTAAGGGAGAAATAAATTTATTCGACCGAGGTTTTTTAAAAGTGGTTGAGAATGGATTGATTTCCCTCTTTTCCCCTGTTACCAAACTTTTGGTGTTGGATATTGCATCGGCTCACCCTTTGGTCATCCATCTATAATCGAAATAAGCAAACATGCCCCCTAAGGCCGATCCCAATGAAGTCAAGATTAGTAAGTATCCATGACGGTTGCATACATCCATCACAGAGAGACAAGTGTTAACCGACTCCACCCAAACAGTCTACTTGAGAGCCACTGGTGGTGAAGTAGGTGCCTCCTCCGCCCTCGCTCCTAAGATTGGTCCTCTTGGTCTTTCCCCCAAGAAGGTTGGTGAAGACATTGCCAAGGCCACCCAAGAATGGAAGGGTCTTCGTATCACCGTTCAATTGACCATTCAAAACCGTCAAGCTGCCGTGTCTGTTGTTCCCTCTGCTTCCTCCTTGGTTATCAGAGCTCTTAAGGAGCCTATTCGTGACCGTAAGAAGGAGAAGAACATCAAGCACAGCGGTAACATCACCTTGGACGACGTTATCGAGATCGCCAGAACCATGCGCTACAAGTCATTGGCTCGTGAGTTGAGTGGTACTGTCAAGGAAATCTTGGGAACTTGCTTCTCTGTCGGTTGTACCGTTGATGGTCAAAACCCCAAGGATCTCACCGACGCCATTGATGCTGGTGAAGTTGAAATCCCCGTAAGTATTTGCAAGCTAATTCTGTTGTCCAGACACCCACTCATTCCATCTTTTAGGAAAACTAAATTTACTTTTGGAGCCAATTATATATTTATAATAAATTCAAAAACATTAATACTGGTCTTGCAATTACTAATTTTATTGTGCCGAAACCTGGTCGCAAGGACCAAAAAATATCACATAGAGAGTGTATATGCTCATGAGAGAAGGCATTTATTTCCAGAAGCAAATCAATCCTAGACAATTTCTGTGAACTAGCCAAAAACCGACTGCCTCCTAAGTGAAGACCAGATGTTTAAACAACGGTACCGGAGCTGGAGGCAATTCTGGGCCAGAGATCGGCACATTCCTTACCAACAGGACCAGTGATAGCGGAACCCTTCATTTCACCCTTAGGGTTAACGATGACACCGGCGTTGTCTTCGAAGTAAAGGAAGACACCATCACGTCTACGCCAGGCCTTACGTTGACGGATGACAACAGCGGGCATAACTTTCTTACGAAGATCGGGCTTACCCTTCTTGACAGTGGCCATGACCATATCTCCGACACCAGCGGCGGGGAGACGGTTCAAGCGACCCTTGATGCCAGTGACGGCAATGATGTAAAGGTTCTTGGCACCGGAGTTGTCAGCGCAGTTGATAACGGCACCGACTGGGAGACCGAGACTCATGCGAAATTTATTACCAGCAGCTCCTCCGCGTCCTAACAAGGTTCGAAAGACATGAGTAAGTAACTAGATCCATATCGGCACCCAAGTCGAAGCAACATATGACCACTACAGTATCAAATCGAAAACTCGATCATCCATCTACTCTTTTCGTATCTACTCTAACGTTCACTACACTTGTGGCCATAATTACTTCCAGAAATCAAGTGGATACATACCACGCTTAGACATGTTGATATGCTAGAGAGGGGAAAAAAGGGACGTTACGGGAGCAGGAGAGTCGGATTTTGTGCTTGTGGAATTGGGGGTCTCACCTTTCCACTTTGGGGACTCTGCTAATCATGAATCAAAAATTTTCTACTTTTTTTTCTACCGACTTAACTACGCTTAACTTAAGCATGGTTGGGCTAATAAATACGCAGGATTAAGGCATGATTGGGCTAATCCGAGATCAATGTTCGATGCACGATTCGGCTATTATAAACACTACATAAACACTTCAAACATGTGAGATGGGTAGCTGATTTGATACGCACTCTGCTGCTGCTGATATATGCAGATCTTCGTCATAGTGTAATGAGATTAAGGAGGTTAATGGCTATGGAAAAAAATCCTTTCTTTTTTTCGGTTTTTTTTCACTCCCAATTTGTAGGATTGGCCAATCATCTGGGCCTGGCTGGGGAGTGGTAAGGTTAATAATACTTCGTACCCTACAACCCTTTCCTCACTTTGGCTTTTTGCTAGATATTCTTTATTCGTAACAACATGGCTGATAACAGGTAAATCATACTTTAACTATACCTTTGCTTTAGGCGCTTCTTTATTGATGTACCGTTTGTTTTTAGTGGAGCTCTTTCTTTGGATGATGTTGGTGGTGAGATCCAAACCAACTGGGATGAAGTTGTTGACAACTTCGATAACATGAACCTTCGTGACGAGTTGCTCCGTGGTATCTACGCCTACGGTTTCGAACGCCCATCTGCTATTCAGCAGCGTGCTATTCTCCCTGTCTTGAAGCGTCACGATGTTATCGCTCAGGCCCAATCCGGTACCGGTAAAACCGCCACCTTCTCCATCTCCATCCTCCAATCTCTTGATGTTTCCATCAAGCAATGCCAAGCTCTCGTTCTTGCCCCCACTCGTGAGTTGGCCCAACAGATCCAAAAGGTCCTTATGGCCATTGGTGACTTCATGAACATTGAGAGTCACGCCTGTATCGGTGGTAGAACTGTCCGCGAGGATATCCAGAAGTTGGAGGCTGGTGTTCACGTTGTTGTCGGTACCCCCGGTCGTGTCTACGATATGATCAACCGTGGTGCCCTCAAGACCGACCACCTCAAGATGTTCGTTCTTGATGAAGCCGATGAGATGCTTTCTCGTGGTTTCAAGGACCAAATCTACGAAGTCTTCCAACTTCTCCCCACCGAGGTCCAAGTTGTCCTTCTTTCCGCCACCATGCCCGCTGATGTCCTTGAGGTTACCTCCAAGTTCATGCGTGACCCCATCCGTATTTTGGTCAAGCGTGATGAGCTTACCCTCGAAGGTATCAAGCAATTCTACGTTGCCGTTGAGAAGGAAGACTGGAAGCTCGACACCCTCTGCGATTTGTACGAGACTGTCACCATCACCCAGGCCGTCATCTTCTGTAACACCAGAAGAAAGGTCGACTGGCTCACTGAGAAGCTCCACGAGCGCGAGTTCACTGTCTCCGCCATGCACGGAGATATGGAGCAAGAGCAGCGTGAGGTCATCATGAAGGAGTTCCGTTCCGGATCCTCCCGTGTGTTGATCACCACCGATCTTTTGGCTCGTGGTATCGATGTGCAACAAGTGTCCTTGGTCATCAACTACGACATCCCCAGCAACCGTGAGAACTACATCCATCGTATTGGTCGTGGTGGTCGTTTCGGTCGTAAGGGTGTTGCCATCAACTTCGTCACCAACGACGATGTTGTCATGCTCCGTGACATCGAGAAGTTCTACAACACTCAAATCGATGAGATGCCCATGAACGTCGCTGACTTGATCTAAATCTAATTTACCAACACGTAGACCTTAGTCTTTTTGTTTATATTATATTATAAACCTTTATTCCCTTAGCTAGTAGATTTGATTTGTACGTCAAAAACGCATGGTCAATAACTTGCGAAGGGGATATCTACCGTTGTATAATTCTACCGTCACACATTGTAAGGCCATCTTTCTCGCTACGTTCTTAACACCCTGTAAGATTGACCTTAGCATTTGATTTCTTGAATAAATATTCAACTTAGACCATTATTTGAAAGTTTGGAAAATGAAGTGTATTTGAAGGAAACGAGAACAGAAAATACAGCAAGAAGTTTAATACATTAAATGTCTACATTGGTGCTCCAGTCTAAATCCGAGAAGTCGTATTGATCTTGCTTCATTCTTTCATCCTTGAATAGGCTAAAAAGGTTGTCAGAAGCTGAAGTTTGGAAGGAATAGCAAGTAAACTAGGGATTACCGATTCTGCACTCTAGGATCTTCACCTTCTATGCCAATACCCATCTGTGGAGTCTTGGCGTCGAGGATGTAACGGTTATCGCAGTTTGGACAGTATTCATCCTCTTCTTCGAAATTGCTATAGCGAGCGTTGGTTGAACTAGGTGAATACCAGGTGCCCGTAAAAAACCCCACCACCATTCACATACCTCATGTCTTTACGGAAGACCTTTTTGCACTTCTTGCAACCGAAGACCATCTCGGTACTCTTACGAAGTGGATGGTCGGAATGTTCGGCGTGACATTCGGCGCAATCGAACCAGCGTTTGCAACAAGGCGCACGGATGGAAGCCTAAACAGACGGTGGTTTGAGTATTGTCTCAGGTTGACTAAAATCGGATCTCTTCTCTGGTGAATGCAGATCGCGCTTCACAAAGTTTACTCACTTGCACGTTGAGGATGTGCTTGCACATATTTCTTCGAGGGGGAACAAGAAAGCGGTATCTTTCGTATCGAAAAAGCTCAGTTATACAGTGTTTAGCTGGCTAGAAGAAAGTGACCCTGAGTCGAACCCTTTTTTTCAGAATCCCAACACAACATCGAATTGAATTGAATTGAATTGAATTGAATTGATTTGATTTGATTTGAATTGAATTGAATTGAATTGAATTGATTTGATTTGATTTGAACCATCGTTGGTGTTTGCATAGATAAGTAGCCTTGATTCGGGTTTATTATACAATAAAAATTCGTGGCGTTTCCTCAAGGTATATTGAACTGATCATATCAAAATCCCTGCTTTCTAAAGTCGATGGGTAATGCATAGGCGGATCACTCCATCTTCCTTCTTTTGACGTTGGCCTTGTCGGCCGCTGACTGTGATTTTTCGTCTTTCTGAGGGGGTTTGGAGTGACCTTTCATATCCATGTCGTCTTGGGTGACTCTTCTGGTTGGATATTCAAATGGTTGTCCAGCAAACGAGCTACATAGATGAATACAAGTCAGAGGGGTGGTGTATACGTAACACGAGGTGCAGAAGTTACTTTAAAGAGGGCTTGGGGTCTTCCTGGAAATACGGATGGTCTAGTGCTTCTTCGGCGGTTATCCTTTTCAGAGGGTCGTACTCAAACATACTGGCCAGCAATTGGAATGCTGACTCACTTTTGCACGAAGAGGTGGATTGAAGAATCCCCTTTAGATTATTCGGGTATCTGATGGTTGTTAGTTATCACAGCATCGTGCAAAATCGCTCACTGATACTTACGTTCTAAACGAGCTAAGGTTATGATATTCTGGCATTTGGTCGATCATCGGCCACCTTTCCTCTACGATGCATGTATTAATGCCACTTGTGCAGAATTCGCTATGCTCGTCGACCACTTACTGGTTGGCGTTCCAATCACCTCGAAAATCTTGGTGAGCTGATTTTTCTGGAACGGGATGTTCTTCTTGTTATCCATCTTGGCTTCTTCTCCTTTGAAAATCGGCCTCAGCGTTAATAACTCCGCAAAAATACATCCGACAGCCCAAATATCTACGGTGTGGTGGAGTGGAACGGTTTAGCTGGGGTCTATCCTTTGCATACAAAACTTGATATCACCTACCAACTGCCTTTGTGTAATGTCTAGCGCCTAGTAATAGTTCAGGTGCACGGTACCATATGGTGACTACCACTTTATCTCCATTGTAGAGTGGCTGCAATGGCCTCTGAAACAGTCGCGCCAAGCCGAGATCGCCTGAAGGGTGGATATGGATTAATACTGGTGTAAAGGGACTTCAAAGGGGTTTTTACTCACCAATCTTCACTACTCCATCAGCGGTTACTAGTATATTTGCCGGTTTGAGATCTCGATGTAGAATCCAGTTGTTGTGAAGATAAGATAGTCCATTCAATAGCTGCCACAGAAAAGACTTTATGGTATATTCAGGGAGTGGTTTGCGTTCATGGTGAATATGATGGTGCAGTATTTGCTAACAAACATGGCGTTAGTTAGTGTGGGGTCAAGAAGGACCTGTTAAATACCAACCAAGAAGTCATGCTCTGCATAGCCTAGTACCATATGAATCGACTTGTCCTCTAAAATAACCTCCTTCAAGATCACGATGTTTTCGTGGTCCAATTCTCTGCATAGCTGATGGCGAAGTTAGATGCTGATGAAGCCCGGTAATGCAATAACCGAATCGTACCGCTATTTCTCGACAGGCAGATTGTGATACCCCGGTATATGTTGATACTTCTCCTTCTTTTTCAGGTTTGAATTTCTTAATGGCGTATTCTTTTCCAAAGTCAAAGCTAAATCAAAGCAAGCCAACGATCCATGGTGAACAGGTGTTATAGGAAAAAAATCCATTATTCGACGAGAATTACCTCTCTTTAGACCTAGCTTTATAAACTCTTCCGTAAGTTCCGGAACTAATGAATCCCAATATTTCGTATTTATCTAGAACCTTGATCCTCACTGCGTTCTTTCGCGCTTTGTAGGCCTCCATTACACTTTGTTTCGTTAGCGTAGCTAGTATGTGTTATCGGTATTTATTTAACGGCTCCCACCAACTGTGTATAGTTGATAAAGGCGTGTGATAGTCAAGCTTGGCGTCTCTATTGGTAAGTTCGTGTTATTCAAAGTTATCAATATTCCATATGGGTAGTTGGTTGAGTTAAATATACCGCGTTGTGGAATTAGCACTGTAATGAATAATTTTACTATTCCAGAATCTCCCAAATCTCGGTTAGCTTAGCATGAATTTATTCATTCAGCATATCCACTTTAGGGTTGTTGACATTTTTAACAGTCCAGCTCACCTTGGTATTGGTTACGGATCCCACTTCTAAGCCATCAACTGCACTTTAATTCACAAACCACCTTGACCAAAGTCACTCTTTATCACCGTATTAGTGTTATGGAAGTTGAT
This sequence comes from Basidiobolus meristosporus CBS 931.73, assembly GCA_002104905.1. NCBI lineage: Eukaryota > Fungi > Basidiobolomycota > Basidiobolomycetes > Basidiobolales > Basidiobolaceae > Basidiobolus > Basidiobolus meristosporus. The sequence continues at coordinate 2,477 of MCFE01000442.1, read as the reverse complement.
GAGCTACTGGATCAATTCAACTGGGATGCTAGTACAAATGCAGCAGCTTTGGAGAGCAGATTAAGCGATGAATTAGCAAGCTTGGAAACAGTAAAGAAAACATGCTTTTGACAACGATCAAAGTCAATTTCTAAAGGCGACAACCTATTTTACTTAAGGTTAACGTCAAGTCCTTTATCGAAGGTGACGGTCGAATGGGGGAGATAATATCTGGCTTGGATAAGGCTCTTGAGGAGCTTGACACTTTAGACGACTTGCTAACCTTGTATTACACTGAACTGGATGTAAGTTAGTAGAGCCCACTGGTGCTCACAATTAGACTTTTGGGATTGCGCATTAAGACTTTGTCCTTGTAGACAATGGACCACGACGTGAAATATATCCAGTCCCTAAATAAAGGATTGCAGCTTCAAGCCACAAACCAAAAGAAGCTATTAGCCGAAGTCAGCGAGATTTTGGTAAAGCCAACTTGATACTAGGCCAAGTAGTATTTATGCAGTATCTAACCTTTGAGGGAAATCGTAACTTAGGACTCGGTGACACTCCCTGATTCTTGCATCGGCACTTTGCGCGAGGAATCCTTTGAAAACCTTAGCGGTATTTGCAAAGTTGAAGAAAGTGCAGCATTCTTACAGAAGCAAATGCAGAGACAACATAATGAAGGTGCAAAGTTTGTATCTATCTATAGTTGTCTGTATCTTACAAAAAGTGGATGATTTCAGGATCACAGGAGTTGAGCATCTTTGCTGAACGGGCAGAGTTATTTACTCAAACTAGCAACAACTTCTCTACCAGAGTCATGGAATACCTCAGGGTCATGATAACGTATCAGGTAAGAATGTACAAGGCTGGTCATCCTGGATACATGCACTGATGGCCATTCAAGGCTGAAAATTGTATGGATGGATCTAGTAGCAATCAGGACAAACTGCCAAGTTTAAGGATTCGAGGGTTGGATAGCATGAAGAAACATATTCAAAGGTATCGGGGATTGACACTTTGGCTGAAGGAAATGGAATTTCGGAAGTATAACGACATCCAGATGGTAGGGCAATAGCCACAAAAGCTGACACAAATAGCTTGCTTAAATTATACCCAGGTTTATATTGAAGCAGTGAGCAAGTTGTACAAAAAAGAACTCAGAGAAGTGATCAATTCTGTGCGAAACTGCTTTCAACCTAGCAAACGATATGTTGATGATATCGACTACGGTAAGCGGCGTTGATCTCATTCTAGCTACATTGCTCGAATTCTTGACAAAGTGGAATCAACAGTCTTTACGTCCATGGAGAAGTCCCAAGTGTCGTCAGTCACTAGGTCGGCCTTAGGACATCGGAGAATGAGCTTAGAGAGTAACGAATCCAGAATGAAGCCTGATGAGGTGAGTTGCAGGGAGGCGTCTACCTAACCCACTCCACTCACTCTTGTTTTCAGGCATTTAAGAAAGTGCTCAGCTTCATAGTGCCGACTATTTTGCAAGAGCAAAACTACTTCATAGAATTCTTTCACTTTGAGGATGAAGATGAGAACTTCCAAAGCTGGGTGGAGGCCAAGAGGACTCAGCAAGAAATGCAAGATCTGAACACACCTCGCCAATTGACCAAGGATCGAAAGCGAAAGCAAATCAAGTGGGTGGCTGCTTTGGATTTCAAACCTTGACGGATATAATGACTCAATAGCGGGAAACAGGCAAATCCTGGAGGGGATATTTGATGGCTTGGCCTCGGAAATTTCAAACATCATTGACAATGCCAGTAGAGCTGATAGCAGGTTGGTTGCACCGAGAAAGAGGAATGTAACAATTGTGTATGCATACTCATAACCTCTATAACCCAGCTGTGCACCCGGGATGCTTGCTTGTATAGAGCAATATCTTGTCTCTCACAGCGACCAGAGTCAAGACTTTCTTTCAAGTATACTCAACCTACAGAGAGATCGCCTAATATCGACTTTTCAGCGGTTTCTGGTGCGGTTATTATCCAAGTACAGCAGTAGAGATTCCCTTTATCTAAACCACACCAACAGGATGAGCAATTGCGCGCGATTGAAGAAACGAAAGTCCAAACGAAAAAACGTAGTGGAATGCTATCGTTTGTTGTTATCTTTCCGGTACATACAATAACCACACACACCTTAACATCGGTGTTGCTTTGCTATACCTACAAATTATTGCTCACAACTGGAATTTTCTTTCGAAACAGAACTTTGTAGCCAGGTTGGAGCATTCTCTCGGCTCCACCAACACCGATGTGCGGCTGCTAGTCAATCAAGCTTACGGACGAATAGTTAAGACCGTCTTCGATAGTCTTGACGCTATTGCCAAAGAGGCGGACTCCATGAATGCCGACGATAAAGAGCAACTCAATATCCATATCCTCACAATGGGTTAGTATTCTGATATGCTTACATAATAGTTCTAGGATATTAAACAATCGTGGGTGCACTTGCTTTAGAAAATATGCATCATTTCTTTATGG